>JASSUY010029401.1:4360-30482 GCA_032466535.1 Forpus xanthops
TCTGAATCTCTTCTCTGCCCAACCTGTAGCTGTGCCTGGGATTGCTCCAACCCAGGTGTAGGACCTTGCACTTGTCACGGTTAAACTTCATGAAGTTGGCATCAGCCCACCTCCCAAGCGTGTCAAGGTCCCTCTGGATAGCATTCCTTCCCTCCAGCGTATCAACCAAACCACAGCTTGGTGTCATCAGCAAACTTGCTGAGGGCTCACTCAATCCCACTGTCCATGTCACTGACAAAAGCAACAAAATTTAGTTTTTCTGACCTGCCTTTCTAACTGCTGTCCTGTTTCATAAGCAAAGATTATTTCATATACATGTAAAGTATGGAATAAGATTTTTTTTTACCTAAAACAGTCCAACAAAGATCCAATCACATCATCTGCTAATTCTTTTGGAAGTCTTCCAGTTATTCTACCAATTCTACAGAAGATAGAAAAGGGGAGGGGGAGGAGGAGAGGGAAGGAAACAGTGAGTCATTATTACTGCATTTGTTATATGGGTCCTATAAAAAATCCTAGTTACTGGAAGCTTACAGTAAGATTGGCTGACTTCAAGATGACAATACACTGTCCTAACACGATTACCCTACAATAGCAAACTTGAAGCAAAAGTTACACAGCAGCAAACTGAACAGAGAAACACAGTTTTTAAAGTGGAAGAGGGAAAAAGAACCAACCAAACATTCTGAAGAAATGCTATTTTACACCCATCAACTCAAGTCTTACCCAGAATGTGTCTTTCCTTTTATTTATATTCTGTCTGAAATTTTCCTCAAAACCAGCACAAATTCATACCAGACAAACATACAAACATGGCTTTGTAATATCAGCTATGCTAAAGCCATTTGAAGTAACTGGGAATACTGACAATACAAAGAAACTATCAATCCTGGATTACACCATTCTATGTTGTTTACTGTAGATTATTAGAGTAACCATAAGAAACCTACCCTTTTGCTGCAGACCACCTGACAATAGTGTCTTTGTCTTTCAGTCCAACCAACAATTGCTCTGCAGATAATTTATTTTAAACAAAACAGATTATTCTCATTTAACAACAGAAAGATTATAACTTCCAAAATTCATTTTCCTCTTAACATAAATGCCTCTTAGTTTATATAAAGATATCTGCATATACCACTCTTCTCACACCACAATGACTTTAAATCAAAGAAACAAGAAAGATGTCAAAACCATTTTCTAAAAGAGAATTTGGTTTGAAATTTCAGGTACTGTGGAAGATGCAGACTGGAGCTCACGGTGCTTTTTCAGTGGCTCCTTATTCAGTTACAAAAACCTTCGGAAGCAATTTTTGCCGATTTCAGCGCATACATCACAAAGCTCGCACAGCACTCACTGCATGATCACATACTAATAAAAAATGCTGCTCCTTTGTTACTAAGACTGCTTAAAAGCATCAGCCATAGTTCTTTACTTTTCATTTAAAACAACTTTTTGTTTTGTTTTTCACTATGTATTTTAAGTCATTCTCCCATCTGTGAAAGGTTCAAGTTCTCTCCTTCATACTATATTTCAGTAAATCCATGCCCCGACCCCCCAACAAATGCTGCAGTATTGAGTTTCTGCTTGACATGCTGAAAAACAAATAATTCAAAAAAATGTAGTATATTTTGGTCACTTGCATAAACTTTATAGTCTAATTTTTCACTTTAGCACAGATACCTACACGACTTTCTTAGCCCTAAGGTTGATTATCAATATATGTTTAATTTGCAGGTGTTAGAATAATTTTTATTCACTTTTTACACACCTACAACATTTTCAATCTCTCCTGGAATGTCATATTCCTCTTCATCATCAGCTTCATTAGCAGCAACTGTTGTCATTTGACTCTGCACAACTGAACCCTGAGCCTGCAGATTGGCAGCTAGGGATCGACAGCCACGCTGGTATCTGCACAAGGAACAGCCACATTAATTGATTTGTCTCATTGAAGTTCCAACTGAAATAGATGCATCCTGTCACAAAGCCTGCTGATCAAGTTGCTACACCTCCCAGCGTACAGTTCTCCTGTTAGTAAGTGGTTGCTTTAAAGTATCCCACTCTCCTCCCCCTCCTCCTGACCCAGTTGTCTCTTTTCCAAGGTAAGAAGAGCTAGACTATTTAAATGTCTCTCCCTTTCCTGTTTCAGTATAACCTATTTTCCACTGCTAACAATAAAAAGAAGCAAAATTCCCATGCCATAAAAACCTCTCCGCAACTTAAAATATTAATAAAATCAACTTATTAAAAATTGTCTTGTAAATGTTAAAGACAGCTTAGTACTTTCTGACCAAGCCATACTCAGATATTTAGCCCATGGCATAGATACATTCTTAGAACAGATACACTTTACATATTAAACTGACTTTTGCCATTGGGCACGGTACACTCTCCACCTAAAAGAGAATTTTCTATGCCTAAGGACGTTCTCAAAAGTTGGTAAAAGAAACACAATAAAAATAGTCACCAAGGGAGCCTGCAATTTGAAAATATCAGTGCGAGAAATCTAGAAGAGAGTTTGCCCTCTGGCAATAAGCAAAACCAGACACCAAAACCTGACTAATATGCAAAACCAAAGTGGGATTGCAAACCACTTTTCCCCTGTGAAGCTATCAAATCAGGGTAGAAATATGTAATGGAAAAAGCTATGTTCACTCTTACAAAATTGTACTAAATCAACTTCAGTAACAAAGGTCACTTTCTTCCCATCTAAGCCAAGCTATGCATTATATAGGAACAGGCTTCTGCTTGTGTAAAGCACAACATGAGAAGTGAAAAGATTTGGCCTGTCCCAGCACTAGTTTACTACACCAAATGGAAAAAAATGAAAGGAAACTAAATACAGTGGAAGCAATATAGTTTTTCCAAATAGTGCAAATGAAGAAGGAGTTCATTCCCAAATAACACAGGGATTTCTTTCTTTCTCTTTTAGGGGAGGTTATGAGGACAGGACAGTGTCAAACCCATGCATTTAGGTATTCCTTGGCTTTTTGAGTGCTTTTGGATTTCATTTTTTTTTACTGTTTCAACTTGAAACTAACCTCCATTTTGCTACCTTTGGTTTCACAAAGGTCAGTCCAAGTCTCTGCACAAGTTTCATCCCTAGCTTGCGAAGAACCATCTGATTACTTTCTGACAGCTTGCAGTTATCAAGACACTCAAGTACAGTAGCAGCTGTAAAAGAAAACAAACACGCTATAAAACCCGAGAAATCTCTGTAAGAACGTTAAGTTTTGAAAGTGCTGAAAGTTCCTGAGAATATTTAGATTTCTAAAGGTACTACTAAGATGCAAATGCCTTATAACCCACTTCGTAGTAGCTGACACTGGTCAAATAGTGGTAATATTCTTTACCTACCAAACGGGAAGGATTGCTTTAAGGATTACTTTTGACTATGAAAATTATAATGAAGCTAGATTCCTAGAGTATTTATGCCTCTACTTCTCACTGGAAGTGACATGTTCCAGCATCTTTCCAGGTTTAAGAATCGCCAGCAGTGTAAAAGAACCGGGAGTCAGAAAATCTAATCCACTTATCCTGCAGCCAGTTTCAAGACTAACAAAGTCCTCATTTATTCCTATTCCCTTTCCTCATGTATTATTTTCAGGCAGCACCAACTTAACTCCTCTGGCACAGGAATTTTTATGACAATGAACGTTCATAAATATTTAGACATGAGAAATACTGTGTATGTGTAAACAGTCAGCAACAAAACCTTTTATTTGGGCACATCAAAGGAAACCAAATTATTGGTCCAGCAAAGTTAAAAAAAAACCCAAGCAACAAAACACAGACAAAAGGAGAATCCTGGATTAATGAATATAAAATTCCAGGATTCAGAATTTTCATACAGAACAGATCCCTCTTACAAAATAAGAGTCCTCCTGCATTTTCAACCCAAAACAATGATTGTTTTGAAGGCTGATCATTAGTTATAGAGACCAACAGCTTGGGCTCTGAAGGATGCTCACTCTTGCTATAAGCACCGCAAATATGGATGCACACTGGCAAAATGCTCTGCAACCTCTTACTCCAGTCTTGGAGCAGAGTTTCCAAAATACTCAGAGATCAAAGACAAAACAATTGTTCCAAAATCTAAGAAAATGTAGAATGTGACTTAAAAATCTCCTCAGATTTTAAAAAGGGTTATGAATGATCCTGAAATGCTAATAAAATACACATAGACAAAAAAGGTAAAGCCAGTAATGACTCCTACTTTGATACCTTCCAACCTGGATTTTTATGCAGTTGTAAAAGCTAGAGCGAAATGGTTTAGGAGAAAGTGCAGAAACATCACTATTCACAGGCAGAAAAACAATAATAAAAATATAAACCTCTTCCAAGTCCTTCCAGCTCTTGAATCACTAAAATATCTACAGACCCATGCAAATAACTTCAGGACTACTGCTTATTTTACAATAAAGTTCTATGTTGCAAAGGATTTCAAACAGTATCCTCCTTTGTCATTTGTCTGTTTTTTCCTATTTGATCCTCAGAGCTGTTAGAACCTGCTATAATTAAAATCTTCGATACTTTTTTGTCTCTTACATTTTCTTATCCCAAACAGTTTCTGCCTGAATATCTGCTTCCTAGTCATGAGCATTCAGCTTTCTTCTAGGACACATTTATTCACTGGTATGCCCCTGATTTTTCTCTTCTTACTAAACTTGTAACTATTTAATATTCTATGTGCCTGAGGCCAAAACACCTAATTCTACCAGCCAGGTTAGTGCTGTGAGCCAAATATCTTCTTTTCATATTGATTATGATTATTGTGCTGTATAGTTTGCATCTTTCAAATTACATAATTTTGTATTATACCATTTTTTATCCATCCTGTTTATTATTCTGCTTATGTATGAGACATCTTGTTTAAGCTTCCACAGTGCTGTCTGCTGTTTCTATGTGATGCCATTCCTCAATATTTTCTGTTTGCTTCTGACCAGCACATACATCATTCCATTCTGATTGTCTTACTGTCTTATCTCAGCATTTACTCAGGTCTCAGGTATTTTGTGAGAAAGCATCTGCATCTCTGACCTAGTAACTGGGAGACGGGAACTGCTTCCTGCACAAGAACTAAGAAGTTTCTTCTCTGACCTCAAAACAATTCCATTAAGTGAAATCACAAGCAGCATTCTAAAGTGAGTTTACATCATTGCTTGATTCCTGCAACTAGCACAAGCCCTATTTTCTGGTGCTTTGATAAGCTTCCCAAAAATTAAAAGGTCTTTTGTAGCGTTCTGTCGGTAGCCATCATCTTTCCCTACCTCTCTTTACTGCTATCAATAAAAAACAAGCTAGCATTTTGCAGGCAGCTCTGACCATATTCCAGGATCTGCTGTGATATGAATGTGACTCCAACATGCAGCTACACTGTTCAGAAACTTCTGTGCCCTCCTTCTGGGTCCCTGTCTATTCCTAATTGCATCCATAGTAATCTCTCTTGGAATCACTACATGATTCTAGCTGGGTCCTGTACACAGCTGGTTCTTTAAACCTGGGTTTTCTGAAATCCCGAGCTTATGATGAAACTTGAAGATCTGCAAAATTTCCAGAAGTACTGTATATGAAACCAACTTATATTCTAATGAATTTTAAAACATATTTTCCACTTATTAAAGTCTGTATGTTCTGTGTTCAGCTCTGTATTACAGCGACTGGTCAATGCCAAATGCTTTGATGAGCAGTTCCAACACAGCATTCTGCACTGGCTTCTGCCCTTCCCTCACTGTCATCCTTCCCCCTCTGCCCCTCATTTTGCATGCTTCATAACTTCCCTGCTGAATTCACTCTTTACAGCACCCCTTGTTATCAGCTTGATCTTTCTTTCCTCTTTTTTATTTGGAATGGCTTAAAATTGGAATCAAGATATTACAAACTTACCATATGGTAAACAATCTTCTCTTTTGGCATGTTTAAATAACTGTGCCTACAATTAAAATAGGGAAAACAAACATGAGAATATAGAGATTCTAAAACACATTATATCAAACATAGTTCTAAAATACTTTAGACTTTTGAAATAATCAGTAGTGTTTACTAATTTAAATAGCACAAAAGGGAAAGAGTCGCAAGGAGCAGTTTTACTTCTTTGTAAGTCAAGGACACTGCAGCCCAGCCTTCCCCTCCCATCTACACAATCATGTAGGCAAGCCAACTCAGGGAGCTGAGCTGGCCAAAAAAAACTCAAAAGAGAGAATGAAAAAGGGTAAGAAATGAGAGAGGGAAAAAAAAATGGGGAGGAAGCCACTAATTTTCAGCCAGCTCAGCTTTCTGAACCATGCAGCTCAGTGCCTGGTCACAAAGCTCAGTGCAGGTGCAACCACAGCACCTATTATCTCAAGCAGCTCATGTTGCTTTGAACCTCTAAAAAGTGAAGCAGACTTTACAGAACACGAATACAAGCAGAAGAACCAGGGGAACTCTAGGTCCTGTTTGGGACTTCCAGACACTGAACATCTCCAAACTGAATAAGCCTTGGTGATGATTTATTAGACGAGCCAGCACACAGAACACATCAAGATTTTGGTCATTGCATGAGAGATGAACACATGTAAGTGAGTGGTGTTATTAGCAGCAACCACATAGGGACAGGCAGGACACAGTCCAGGCCAAAGTGCTGAGTATTCTTTCATTTCCCTAACAGCTTCTGAAAACTCCATGCTAAACTAAGCAAAACCAGAAATTTCTGACTGCAAGCCTGCTACAAACGTCCCTCCAACAACCTTGAATTCCTGTGCTGAATGATTTACAGAAGATCAAAAAGCTTCCATAATAATTTTATATATAATTAAAAACCCCAGAAATATTAAGCACTACAGTGAGACAAATGGACTGTTAACACCCAACAAAATCATGTTAAACATTGAAAGTTCCCTCAGTTCGCATCAAAAAACTGCGTTCAGTCACTTCTTTTTTCCTTGTCATTAACCAAAAGAAAAATCCTCCACAATAAATATGCCTAGGAGTTAAACGAGAACAGACTTACCTTAAAAATATGTACTTTCTCACACATACCAAACGCACACATGCCTCCTGTACTGCAGGTGTGGTTAAGAGCACAAAGGCAATAAAAACACCTTCAGGCTATGTACCCATTCTAGTTTGTTTTGTTACTAAACTGCATTTTAGGATCCTAAATTAGCACTTCTGATCAGCTCTACTGCAAGCTTTATAGGGGAATTTGATAATATAGATTGAATTTTTCAAGAGTTTTAATGTTTTTCCAAGTAACTAAGCAACTGTAAGGCTTCCATTAACAATCTACGTTTACAAAGGAGTACTGCTACAGACCTACCTCAGGCCCAGAAGAACAGCTATTGGAAACAAATACCAACATGAGTGGTATAAATAAAGCACAGCTTTTCTCAATACACCATACCAGTACCCAAACAAAAAAACCTGTTTTCCAACTAACGTACAACAAAACTCTGCTTGTGTTAAAAAGCCTAAAGAAAAGATGACAGGCACTCAACTCCTTGGTATAACTAGCAAATGTTGAGTGCCTCTAAAATTTTTCCATCTCTCTGCTAAAACGTGCACAAACTCACTTCTTCATCTCTTGGTTCCTGTGTTCTGCTTTAAAAACCTATCGAATGGTGTCTTCACAAGGTTAGTAAGTTGGTAACAGACACCAGGAGATCCTGCAGCATTTCTGCAGCATCTTATCTTCCAATTATCCTCTTTTCTGTAGAAAAGTCCAATTAAGAGCAAAGAGTGCTTTATAAGCACACACAGACTACCTCCAAATTATTAGGATTATATTCAAGCTTATTCAAAATAAAACAGTATAATTCTTGAAATAGTAATAATGCAGAGAAAGAGCTTTTTAATACAGCCTTGTGAATACTCCTGGGCAAATGCATCTGGATATCTATGCTTACACTTCATAGAATCATAGAATGGTTTGGGTTGGAAGGGACCTTAAAGATCACTTGGCTCCAGCCCTCTGCCCTGATACTGAACATTTTTTCCTATAATCTCTCCTCAATCTCCCCTCTGGCAGTTTAAAGCCATTCCTTTGTCCTATTTCTTGTCCAAAGCCCCTCTCCAGGTTTCCTGTAGCCCCTTTAGGCACTGGAGCTGTTCTAATGTTTCCCCTTAAAGAGCCTTCTCTTCTCCAGGCTGAACCAGCCCTGTTCCTTCAGTCTGGCTCCAGAGCAGAGCTGCTCCAGCCCTTCACTTCTCAAGCATGCTGTCCAGGAGCTCTTTCAAAGGTGGAGCAGAATCCTAGAAACATCTACACACTCTCAGTCTTACACAGTTCCTAAATTCTGGCATCTTCCTATGAGCTTCTCCATGAACTTTCACATCCTTAAGGCCAACTTTGAATTCAGCTCTTGACTCCTCAGGAAAAACACAACTTGAAGCACCTCAAGCATGATGTGGGAAGAAATTAACCAACGTACAAGCAGGAAATGAGAGAACTCTTCAAATATTGTACCAGAATTTTTTTTATTTTCTAAAAAAATACCCAAAAAGGAAGAAAACAGCTTTACAAACCTATGCCTCAATTTAGAACAGTGAACTCAACAGATCCCATTTCACAACCATTTCTGTTCTTTTTTAACAGAAAGGTGAAGCGTATATTCTTTCCCTACAATATAGTTTGACTATAAACCTAAGTAACAACCTATTTTTATATCTAATATTCAAAAGAGAACATCTAACCTCAAGCAAAATCTTGCAAGGATATACTTTCAGATGTTTAAATCATCATAGCAATTCTTCAGACATGGAACACAGCAGCAAATCCAGTGTCTGGGTTTTGTTCTGATTGTAGAGATGTCAAGAAAGAAGTTTTCATTTCTCCTTTATGAGTCAAAGTATGCAAAAGCGTTCCCAAGTCCAAATTTCCCAAACTTTTGAGCTTAGCATGTATGTTTTCTAGGGGATATAAAAGAGCGCTTTAACTAACATTAGCCTTTGGGGAAGGAGGGTATGTATTTTCTTCCAGAATGTACTATAGTTGATCAAAGGTACTGTCTCAGAGAGATCCTGCAAACCTAGAGTTTACAGGGGCTTTACTGAAAAGTACATGCTGCAGGAACAGAAAACATTAACAGAAACAAACTGAAGAAAGGAGGGATCAGCATTACAGTACCCAGCTTAAACTTCTTGCCTTGAAGGAAGAAAAACATCCAAGGCACACCATTTCAGAAAATCTGATACAAACAAAGTAATTAATAAGCTTGGTTTGCCACCTGCATAGACATTTCAGTGTCAGCAACTGACAATACTCAAAGTAAGGAGCCTGTCTATTGGAGTATCCAGGCAATCAAAGTTATGCCATGGCCTCTTCACTTTAATGAGGACACTCAGCTTACACCAACTTACCCAACCTGTTGAACTGTTGAAAAGTATGTGACTCCCTCTCTTATAAATAATTAAGCCACCTACAAATTAGAGAAAATCAGTGGTGTGCAAGCAATGACGACTATCAAGTCTGGTTTTGCTTTAGAAATACCATGGTGCAAGGAAAACAAAGCCTAGTTTCTTAGTAATCCAGGAGAAACACACCACACCTTCCAATTGTCTGCATAACCCACTTCATGCCCGACCTCCATGAGCTATATCAACCAGGATCATCTCCAGGACTTGGTCCCCAAGCTACACAAATCACCATTAAGCGTGGCCTGACTATTTGGTAGCAAGTGTATCTTCCTGCCAAGCAGGAGACACAACTCTGCATCTACCCTCTGGTTGTAACCAGGCAAGTTAAGGACTGGGAGGACAATTCCAGCCTCTATAGGAAGAGAAAAAAAACATCTTTCATTACTCTGGAGCACCCCCTAGTAGTCACATAATATCCAGGTCCAGGGAAAGCTATCAGCCATCCCTGCCTTCAGGCCAGATGTGGGGAGGTAAACAAGGTGAGGAAGGCCATGCTGTCAGAATAATAAATTCATTCGAAAGTAGAGAATATTTAATGCATTATAGGTGCAGCTAATGGCAAAATAGATTAGTTCAAGCCCTTGTTCTTACTGTCTTCAAGACAGTAAAATATTACTCCTTCTGTAAGTCACACGCTTGTCAGGGCATCAACATGGCGATTAATCTGACAAACTTCAACATAGAGCCCAGTTAAACAGGTGGCAAAAGGAGTTTAGTTTTCTTATGTTTCTAGCTTTTTACGAGTTGAGAGTCTGAAAAGTTTAGACTAACACGTGGAGAGCTAACAGAATCCTTTATTTCTACCCTTATGAGACTAAAACCACAGATTTTAAATATTTAGAAGAAAAAGAGACAGCAAAAGACAGCAATATAGTCTGACAGGAAAAGAAACAGTCTTATAGAACTCCTAAGCCTTGAACTAACTACAGTACTTCTGCTGAAAAGAAAAAAAGTATCAGACAAAGCCCCATTAGAATACTCAGAGCCATTCAGAGAGGAGATGCAGTGCTTCCAGAAAGGGGACAGAGCCCTGGGTATCAGCAGACACAAGCATTTTCTTCTTCTCCTTACATCACCATTGCTTCTTGTAGACTTTTATCACCAACACACTAAGCAACAACACCTACCAAAGAAAAAAAACAATGCCAACAGACAATCCTAATGTCGCTAATTCTTTGAGAATGCCAAAAATATAGAGACTTGGGAAACATTCTATTTAGAAATATTCTATTTTTGTCCCTCTAGGTCTGAAAGAATAGAGTTAGAGAGTTCTTTCTTCCCTGGAGCAAAATTTACATAAGTATGTAGCTATTGCTAAATAACTTTTGCATTAGAGACAGCTCAGGGAAATGCCCTGTTCTTAAGACTCTCGAGTTTCATCAGATCACTGTGTAAGGCGTTTTATTTTTTTTAATTATTACTCACACTTGTATACTGAATCACTTATAAAACAAATAAGGTTTAATAAGTTTCAATGCCCAAGGCTACCTCAACATGATGACATCTCTGTCACGCAAGAACCGGGAGTGCTGCACCCTGCAGCAATAACTAAAAAGCTGTTTGATATAATGGTAGGTTTAAAAGCAAACCTCCAGACCAAGAGAATTTAAAATGCAGATTCGTGAAACAGGTTAGAAGTTTCCTTCAAGTAAACAAATGTTATTAAAAAAACCCAATAAAAATTGAGTCATATTAATCCAACATTTAGAATCCCTCCACACAAATCCAACATCAATAAACCTTCAAATGCACCAAGTGTCTAAACACAAAAATGAATTCAATTCAATGCCAAACTGAAGGCAGTACTAGAACAGTCTCAACTAAAGAGAGCAGTTTTAAAACCTAAATCTGAAATGCTATAAGCAAAGACTCACGTTCGTACACACCTGCTGTGAAATGATAGACGACAGGTGGAAAGAGAAAAAAAGGAAAAAGCATTGGTGGAATTAAAATATGTAATGCAGTCTGCGTGTTCCAACAGGAATCCTGAAACAGTAGTACTTGTTCTACACATAATGCTGAGTTAGATTAAACAGTAGCATACCTAATCACCAAGACTTAAGGCCACAAAGAGGCAGATCAAAGTGCAGCAATGTCGAACTACTCACTGCGTACCTTACTTGCAGTTTCAGTTCATTGAAATGCAAGAGTTTCGTGTCTTTTTAAAACAGTTTTGCCATGCCAATCTCTCTACAAGTTATTTCCTACATGCAGGTCATAAGCAGCATAATATCATAATCCAACTGAAATCCATCCAGTTAGGGGCAGCCCTAAACTGATCTGATGGACAGAAACACTTCTTGTTCCCACCCTGGTGGGTCATATTCCCAAAACCTGTCATCCCCAAACCTTCCTTGCTGTACTGACCAGAAACTGAAAAGTGGTCTGTTTTCCTCCTGCTTGTTCAGAAAGAAAGACCCAGGCAACTACAATTTGACTCTTAAAGTAATAAATTGCTGGAGGAATCAAAGGGCAAAGAACTTTGAAGCCCGTTGACACAAGTTTTAGCTGTCCCGCACGAGGATGCATTCTGCTCCACACATTTGGCAATTACTTGCTATGTTTCTGTACAGACTGTAAGAACCTTGTCTATTTAAGAGAAAAGGTTCACTTGTTTTAAAAACTCCTTTTATTTTCAGCTATTTTTGGTTTAACAATATGCTATAGTTACAAGTATGTTACAAAGTTCTTAATATTAAATGCTTGAAATAAATGTTTCTTACTCCACTTAAGCACATATCCATACACACATACCTGCACACATATCCTGAGAACCTTTATTCCCCAATGATCTAATTCATGCATACACTGTAGTAACTAAAATTAAAAATGGAACAGCGAATGCAAGAAAGGTTTTATAAGTTCAACCTGCTCATAGCTACCAACCAGAACAGGAGTTAGGAGCTGTAGGACACAAATAAAACTGGCCTGAAATGCTTTCTCCTATCCCAGAGAAAAGGAAAAACTAATGTAAATGCAAGAAGGCTCCTGCTTCCAGGTATATTGTATCACATTCCAGTTTCGATCCTACTTGTTAAGTATTCACCTGTTTCGCTTAGTATGCACTAATGAACAGGTGGACAGAGCCAAAGCCAAACTCAAAGGAATTATGACAAAACACTAATGTATTATACATCCTGCAGGTCTCATCATGCACCTAGAATGGCAAACAGTCAGTCTCCCTTTCCAGATCTGACAATAAAATGATGAAACATCATTCTGCCTTTTGAAACACACTGCAATGCATACATATAATGCTTCCTCCTGCTTAAGCAGCACGTCCTAAGTTATTCTAAATATAGATCATTTCTTGTATCTTCTGATTTGGAAGAGCTGCTAGGGAGGAAACAAAAAAAAAAGCCACCCAAAAAACCACCCAGCACACACTTGTTCCAGAACTTTGCTTTGATGTTTAGTAGCACACTGTGTATGAGTCCTCAGAGCTATTAGTTCAGAAGAGCTGCAAATTTATGTAAATGACAGAAACTTGTACAAACACCAGCAAATCCTTAAACCCATGCAAAGACTGGTCAAGAGCAAGTCATCACCTCCACTTTGGTCAACAACAAAAACAAGAAGTAACAACTCCACCTGCACAAACTGTCCCAGTCTACTCAAATACATTTGGACATTAAAATCAAACAGATACCAGAACTATTATTCAAGTGTTTCAAAATGCACACTTCTAAGTGTGTAAAACTACAAGAAAGCTTTTATAAAAAGATATCCTTTGAATGCACAGGAGGAGCGCTATCATACAGGAGTGATTGAGGTATTACAGACTTTTTCCCAAACACAGTATATAAATTTTAAAACCCAAACTAAGAATTCAGCACTTCTGAGTTTTAAACTATTGTTACTTAACAAGGCAAGGAGCATTAAACAAAAAGACTTGTTCAGATTAGCAAGCAAAACCATTTCACACAGTGCATTTTCTCAGACTGCGTAAGGAAACTAACAAGTTTAGTACGTCTTATCAAAACTATTGAGAATAAGATTTGACTTGAAGAATGGATAAAACTTTCTAGAGTCACTTGCATTTTGGTTACCAGTTCTGAAGTCTAGGAGAGACCACCACTATACCAGAAGCCCAACCTCTGCATTTTACACAGTTCCAATTTTTCTATTTCAAAGGTTTTGTCCAAAGAAAAGACAAAACAAGCAAACAAACCAACCAACCCCAACCCAAACTGAATTCTGGAATTACTACTGATACATAAACAGATATTTAAAAGAATTTTTGAGAGTTATTTATCAGTATCTATACTGGTGTCATAGTTTAAGGCCCTCATGCAGTTCTGCTCACTCACTCCCCCCTCTTTCTTCCCCAGTCCTGGGGGATGGGGAGGAGAATCAAAAGAATGCAACTCCCACAGGTTGAGATAAGAACAGTTTAGTAACCAAGGTATAACATAAATCACTGCTGCTACCACCGATAATAATAATGACAAGGCAAATACAAGGAAAGAATACAAGAGTTCACTTAACTAATTTCCACCCAGCCCAACCAAGCAGTGTCTCCCCCATCACCTGATACCAAGCCTGACCACGCAGTGCCCCCCACCCTCCCAGGTCTCTGCTCTCCATTTTACATCCTGGACATGACGTGCTGTGGTATGGAATACCTCTTTGGTCAGTTTGGGTCAGGTGCCCTGTCTCTGCCTCCTTTCAGCTCCCCTCCTCCCTGGCAGAGCATGAAACTCAGGAAGTCCTTGGCCAGCCTAAACATTCTAAGCCATAACTATAAACACTGGTGTTATCTGCACTGTTCCCAAGCTGAAAATCAAAAACACAGTGCTGCACCAGCTACTACGATAAAGAAAGAATGATTGCTGCTGCTGCTGAACCCATGAAACTGGCAACTTCACTTTCATTTGGTGATGACAAGAATACTTCAAGAAAATATACATATTGGGAAGTTACAACTTCCAAGCTGCTGTGGAGGAAATTATAGCAGTACATAATCTTACCCTGTTATAATAAACACACACAAACTCCCTGTGCATTTGCTATTAAAGGTCTATCATGACAGTTATCATATGACCATAAATAAAACCATCTATCTTTAAAAAGAAGAAAAGTATTTACCAGGGCCTGGAACATGCCATTCATAACAACAGTCCCCTCCATGGACTGAAAGGAGGATTTAGATATCATGGAGAGTGTCCAGTCCAGGAAGTCTGCCATCCTCTTCTGCTTGACATCAGGGCGGACAATAAATCTGTCATAGAAAAAAAAAACACTGCAATTACTAACTTTACAACTGTCAGTGAAAAATAATTTTTCCTGCTATCCAAACTGGTTGCAGTTCCTAAATACAACTCTCCAATGAATATTTTGCTATGTTGCTGAGGGTGGAAACACTCCGAACTGCCATAAATTCAGCCCTTCTGTCTCCGAGCAAGGCTCTGACCCAGAATTCCACTTTCACTTCAATCTATAAACTTGTATTCTAGATATTTTTCATCTTAATTGTAAAGTGACAACCATTCCAAGGTTCCACTAGAATTAGTGAAAAGCTCAAACACGAACAGCTATTCTGCTCATCTGAAAACGGGTGCAAATCCGCAGTTGGTCCAACCTGTAACCAACCAGGCCCATATAAAGAGTAAACATTAGTGCCACACTGCAGTTTTGTATATGTGAAAAGTTAAACACTCGTTAACACACTAGATGGGTCAAGAGATGTGTTTTCACCTATCTTAGGGCAAAAGAAGTACATCATGGTTAAACTACTTCTGTAAACCTGTAATTATCAGTGCCAACCAAGCTACAGTTAGGGCACCTGCTTCAGTTACCTGATTTAGTGCTCCTAGCACTCAAAAACAAGCAGAGATTCAGACTCAACTAAGAATCTTTTTTCTTAATACAATCAAAGGAAACAAGGTACATGGGAAAGCTGCAAAAGTACAATTCATAGTGCTTAAAGAAGGATGCATGCAGAGCCTGTATCAGGTTACTTTACACACCCTACAACGTAAATAAGGAACTGCACCAAGAGTTAACTAACGGGAAATATTAAATACAGAGAAGACAAGAAACAGTGAGCATGTATGTGATCACTTGAATTGTCTTCAAAGTCAGTATCTGTTGTGCTCTGCAATAAATCAGTGAGGATTTGGGGCAGGGGTTAGTTGGGAGGGTGGTTTGCTTTATAAGCAAGCAGAAAGGACACAGCCTTCTCTTGAGCAACAGCACAAGTGAGAGAAGTAACCTGTAAAGTAGATGAACTGGTTCCTAGACCATTTCTTAGCCCAAAGGAGTTTAAATCTTATTTTCCCAAAGGAGTGTCATAACCTCCAGACTAGAGGCAAGATAAGCCTCATCCCCACCTACTGCAAACAGGTCCCTGAGCAGAAAGAAAGGAGAATTCAGGAAACAAATTCCAGCTCCTCTGCCTTTGAAAAGCAAATTACTTCAGAAAACGGGATCCTGATGTTTCTCCTGAAATTCGTTAACTCCTTAAAGCAGGAACCAGAACCCAAACTTCCTCTTCCTCCCAAAGCACTTCCCTACTCAGTGTGTTACTGAGTTAAGATTCCTGCAACTCATCTCTCTTCTCCTCCTTGGATTTTCATATACCTGCTTACCTAAGAAGAAGCAGCAGTGATCACTTCTCAGAACAACTGTGGCCATTCATTAGAAAATTGATCTGGGATATAAAAGCAGTGAATTCAAGTGCACCAAGGCCAAACTGCTTTGGACCCAGGTCTTCTGATGCCTGGTGAAGTCTTTTAACCACCAGATTATTTTGAAAATAGTGTTTTCATAATAAACTAAATAATTACAAGTACCCTAGATAGTAGCTTTCCTCCCATTACATCCTTACACACCTTGATGCAGCTGGTACTAAAGCCAGCTTAATGTATTCAATCACTTTACTTGTTATGAGCATATGCTCTAAATAAAAATTAATTCAGCCAATAAAATGGAGGTGAAAAGAACATAAGACAACTGCTAATAACACACCTGCTCAGTACCCTGTGCTTGGATGCAAGGCCCTTATGAAATCCCCCTGAAATCCAGGGTTGAGCACCGCATGTAGACAGAGTTTTGATGAATACAATGCTGTATTCAATCACATGACTACATATATGCTTCCACTAGTAATTTAGCTTTACAGACACCCTGGAGTACAAATTAAGTGCAAATTCAATTACCATAATGTGATGAAAGAATCTTTTTAAATTACTGTCACCCTTACTTGAGAAGGCTTCCAAACATTGGATGTACCTTCAGGAGTTTATCCCAGTCTGCTGATCTGCATGTTTTTCTGGGGTTTTAGGAAGCATATTTGGCCACATGAATGCTCAAGAGAAGTTCACTCTGTCACATTCCCACCTTAAATCCTCTGCTTCTGACAACTTGTCACAAGGCAGATGACCAATGCAGACATGAAAATCCTAGAAAAGCAACTTCCAGTCCTCAATTCCAAAATGAGTGCAAAAACCTATTGAGGACAAGGAGAGAAACCTACATTCTGTCACATGGAAATAAGTATGTAACAGTCAAGTTTATCTATTGAAGACAATTCAAATGATTAATGCATTCCCTTAAATTTGGCTCTGAAATATTTTCGAGCAAATCAGAAAAGTATAGGACTATTCACCAGAGAACTGTGATTCTGCTCTCAAACTCCTTCATGAATTTTCTGCATGACTCTGCCAGTTCTAAAGTGTTTGTTTTGTCATGAAAGTCAGAACTGCACCATTATACTCAACTAAAAACACACTTCTAAAGCACTGAGTCCTGTGACTGAGGCTCAATTAATTTAAAGCAAGTACCTGAACAGTTATTTCCCAAAAAAGACAGTTAGGATCTGCTCCACAAAATGTTCTATTTAACAATTATTTTGAAACAATTAATTCCTCTTAATCCAGAGAAAAAAGTTAATGCAGATTTTATTGTTCAGACAAGCTACTCACATCCACTACCATCATTTCACCTTGTTCACTCACCTATAGAGCCTCTGCTCCTACAGCTACACTGGCAAAACTACGTTGGCAGAGCCCCCTAGTGTAGACAGTGCAAATGCTGGTGTAAAGACTTTTGGAAGGGTTTTACTTCGTTAAAAAAGAAAAAACAAATGACAAACTGAGCAGACTAAAGCCCTCTTCTGCTAGAATATACTGGAATATGGCCTATAATATGTATTGGAAAAAGATACGTGTGTACCAGCACAATTTATGGTCTTTATAATTCATATGCATCAGAAATGAAATCTTCACTAATGCAGGAGGAAACGAGCTACAGAGGTTTGTAATTTCAATCTTATAAACAACCCCACCACCACTGTCAGTGTAGTTACACCAAAAAAGACTGTCAGAACAACTGCATCTCTGCCACAAATTTTTGGGCATCTGAAGACCACCATGTAAACCAACTGGATTTAGAAAGTTCCATTATCCTATACCTTTTAATTTGATGAATTAACTGGCAACAATAAACCTAAGAAAGCAGAAGTCGTGTTTTCTGGATGAGAGAATGAAGAAAGGGACAAGATGGATATTAAGAAAATTCATTCTAGCACTACTCCTTCCTGTTATGTAAGTCCTAACTGGAAACATCAAGCCAGTAATCCTACATACCAATTTTCTGTTTAGCATGCAACACACTGCAAAAATCAGCAGCAACACAAAGAAACTGTATTTTTCTGAAACCCTGCAGTACAAACACTGTAAATTGCTCTGGAAGGCAACTGAAGAGTATGCTGTTAACAGCGAGAATCTGCATCACTTCTGATAGGTATCTGTTCCTCTACTAAGCAGAAAAAAAAAAACAAGAGTATGTCCAGCAACAAACACACTACTGGATCTAATTCAGACAAGTTTTACATCCCACATACGGTTGGCAACCGCCAGTCCCCCCAACACCGTCATTAGCAGAGT
Organism: Forpus xanthops; assembly: GCA_032466535.1. Lineage (NCBI taxonomy): Eukaryota > Metazoa > Chordata > Aves > Psittaciformes > Psittacidae > Forpus > Forpus xanthops. The sequence goes on from JASSUY010029401.1 coordinate 22,648, forward strand.
GTCAGACAAAAACATGGCAGGAGAAAGGGGAACTAGCTTTTCCCTTTCTGCCAAGAAGCACAAAAGAGACTTACTTTGAAACCAGCACAGCAGCTGCATCTCGAGCCTTATCACTGACAACCAAGTAACACTAAGGGTAAAAGAAAACTAACTGTAAAGGAATGCATACATGTAGATCTAGTAACAACTACATGACTTTGTACATGAACATACTACTTATAATTATAAACATTATGATCATATATTTCATGTAATTATGATTACAAATTGAGCTTAAGATTGTAAATCTATTAAATTTCCTACTTTCTGTATCTCAAACAACAGTCTGCCTTCTAGTCTTTCAAAGGGAACTTACTGAAACCTTAACTTACAGTCATACTTGCGCTATTACAAACCTACAAGAGATAAGCCACTTAAGTGCTACAAGTGTCAAAACCCTAAAATATTCAGGTATTTGTGGGGAGGGCATGCTGTTTATTTTTATCTTAAAAGGCTGAGAAGTCAAACGCTTTGGCTTATGCTTAGTGAAACTTTATTACCCTTGTGTAAAATTCATCACATGGTCATCCTGACCAAAAGCTGATTTTCAATATAAATCAAACTCAGCTTTCAGAAAAAGCTGGCTACTGTTTTCAAATGCTAAAAGCTGTTAACACAGTCTAAAGCATGCAATCATATCAGATAGTTGTAAAACAAGACGGTTTACTGCTTGTGAGAAAACAAGTAACAGTCTCAGATATCTGACACTAAAGCAGCAAAGAACATCCTGAAGATTCCAAAACTACAGATAAATCCTTTACAGATCAGATGCAAAATATATGGGCTTAAACAATATTCTGAAAAGACAACAGTTTACTACATATTGGAAGATTAAGCCTAAAAAAAACAATACAGGTTGGAAAATAATACAAGAGGTTTTATACTTACTTTTGCTACTGTAAGTATGCGATCCATTGTGGGCACACGAGTGTGCCCCTCCTCAGGAACATTGCCATCAAAACGGGCCAGATCAAAAGGAATCAAGCATATCATGGAGAGCCATAGCAGAAGCATATAACGAGTTTCCCAAGTCTGGAAAAGAACGGTAGAACAGAATATGCACTTCCTTTTCTGCAGCATATTAAAACAAAGCACCTGATGCACAAACTATCCACTGGCTCCAAGGAACTTCCAGAGTGAGATGGTAAAAACTCTGAAGCTGAACACTCTGAAACACCAAAGGAGACAGAACTACAAGCAATTCCAAACAGCAAAACAGTAACAAAATTAACGGACCCTTCCCTCTGAATTGAAAATCCAGGCAAGCTTATTTCCTTCCCAAAGGAAAACTACATGTTGCTGTTTTCCTGTTTGCTCCTTCTTCCCTCAGCCCATTTGTGCCTCCAGCCACAAATAGATTATTCTTCCTAATTTCTTATATATTGCTGTCATGGGTTTACTGAAAGAACTCTGGATGTGTTTCGGGAGACAGACAGACATGAAGGAACTTTTACAGGCTTTAAAGCTGTACAACTGCAACAGTAGCAAAGCGATCAGAATTGATGATGTTACCATGAATTTATTTTAACTTAGAGCAGCGATACAGTTACTGTCTTCAGATCCATTATTTGTTATTTGTAATAGATTATGATCTCTCAAAATTAATTTGCAGTAATAAGCCTTCTGGAATTTTTACCTTTCCTTAGAAGAGTATCCACTACGGTATGTTGGACTTGATGATCCTTACGGGTCCCTTCCAGTTCAGGTCATTCCATGACCTCAATCCATACTTCAAAATTATTTGCCTAAATATTTTTTTCAAATCAGAATTCCTGCCCAGAACATTCCCAGGCAAATAAAACTTTAAATGAGGACCTACAAGGAACTGATGAGACACTGCTGCTCAAACTGCAAATAGGTAGGAAAAAACCCTGACTTTCTAGAGTTATTTTTCACACATAAGAATGTATCATCAAAAGGCAAAGATTCCTCATGCCGTAACTGTGCCATTTTCTCACGTCCCTCCTTTCAAATGAAAAATCCAAGAAAAACAGAACAGAATCAAAAAAAAGCTCACAGATCTGAAGATAAATGTTCAGGGATTGGGGAAGAACAAAACATTTTATGAAATTTAACACAGAAAACAAACTATCATCTTCATTTCCTCATCAAAATAGCAGTTCTCATGCCAACTTTGACAAAACTCCAGGGTTTTAAAACCAACCTTTTAAGGTTAAGAGGGATAAATACATAAACACTCCATTTCCTGTGATTTTACTTTTATGACTTCCTAGGTAAATTAGCATGATCCTTAATGACTTGCATAGCAGGAAGAGGATTTTTCAGTTACTTCTTTCACAAGTGCAGTATCTTTCACTGCCTTTCTTACTACTGTTGCTTCAATTAAATTGTTCCCCTATATGAATGGTTGGAGATTTTACTTGCACCTCTACAACCATCACTTCTAAAATCTCAGAACACGTTCCACGAAACAAAAACATGAAACCTCTTCTTCAATAATAAATTTCTCTACTGACAAGATGACTATCACACTAAATCACAGAATAGTTTGGGTTGGAAAGGACCTTAGAGCTCATCCAGTTCTAACTCCCTGCCACGGACAGGGACACCTTCCAGTAGGTTGCTGCAAGCCCTGTCCAACCGGGCCTTGAACACTGGCAGGGATGGGGCAGCTCAGCTTCTCTGGGCATCCTGTGCCAGCACCTCACCACTCTCAGGGTAAAGAACTTCCTAATAGCTCATCTAAATATACCTTCTTTCAGCTTGAAGCCAACCCCCTTGCCCTACCCAGACCAAAACCCAGACCTTCAGTTAACACTGGACTGGGTGTATCATTCCTTCATACCCTTTTTTCCAGACTTTTTTCTTAACACTGCTCATCAGCTTTTTCTGCTGGAGACACAGAAGTTCAACAAAAAGTAAAGTGAGTTCTCACCTCAGGATCTTTTGGATTCTGGTCTACAAGCATATCCAAAACAGACTGGAGATCACGAACTTCATGAGGAAACAGTGGGAGGAAAACTTTGTATCCTCTCACCTGTAACAGAAAGTTTCAAAATTTAATGAACCATCTGGCATTGTCAAGTGTTGAGGAAAATTAAGCTTTAAGGAGCTTCTACTACAATCCTCATGTAGTATGAATGTAGGTTATGAATTAAGGTCTTAAATACATTGAGATTTTTGCATTTTACAAACTTAATAAGAATTAACAGATTGCTAATACTTTAAACCAAGGGGCTGCTGGGAGACTGGCTTGTCCAACTCTCTTGGCAAGGCATGGTCACCCACCGCAGGCCGCCCAAGACCATGTCCAGTAGGTTATTCAGGATCACTAAGGATGGAGATACCCCAACTTCCCTAAGCAATCCACTGCAGCGCTCAATCCTCACAGTCAAAACATGTTTTCACATGCTCAGATGGAAATTCCACAATCCATCTAATTCTTCATCATACTTTACCTATCCTTTTAACATTATGATTCTGGTTTTGTCACTCAGTATCTTAATGTCTGCAATTTTTAATAGGGTTTTTTGCATGCAGATCATGATTTTTACCACTCTGGATCATTAAATAACATAAACTATAAGGCAAAAGATAAAAAAAAAGAACTACTCTTTCACAGCACAGATTAAAGCATTTTGTTGCATTGCTTAGTTAATTATTTTAATATTTTTTGAAGGTGTAGAGTTTTTATTCAAATAACAAATAATATATTGAAAACATATTTCTGGATTTTTACCTTTGTAATGATGTAAAGAAATTTAAAAGCCAGGTGAACGAGTGGGGGAGGAGATCCGTTGTCCCGTACTATATCCAACAATGAAGTCATCATCCACTCTAACGAAAGAGAAGGGGAAAAGTGAGACTACATGCAGTTAGCTTACAGTTTCTCATACTTCTAACAATAGAGGTAGCAGTGTTATAAGTAATATAAACCATAGCAATCTTGTAATGCAAATATGGACCTTCTAATTTAACAGAATTCCATGTATATACACAAAAAATATTTAAAGATGCTGTTCGTACCTAAGTGACGATCCAGCAAGTGAGGTTGCTCCTGGTACTTGTCCATTATACCTGAAAAGGAGATATCAGTAATAAACTAGTCAAAATAAAGGCTCTCACAGGCACTGATTGCAAAATACATCCCAATTCTATCCAGCTTTAGATTAAGATTTCTGTATCTTGACCTAGGCGCTGCCACCACCTGTAAGTAAGGTCAAAAAGTAAGAACACTGCAAAAAAGTAACTGTAAAAATACAGTTTTTACCATTTACCTACTCTGAACCAAGAAGCCTCATTAGGAGCCTCTCAAACGACTGTGATCAAAGCTCACAGCACCCACTCAGTTTGCTGCTGTCCTTCACTGCAGTGCTCCTTGTGGATCTCCTTTCCCAAGCATCACTTACCAGAACACCATTTCTGATAGAACTGCAAACAGAGGACAACATTGAACCACTACAGACTGCAGCTGCTCCAGATGTACCAGCTTTACACTAGACTCCTACCCACACAGGACCAGAAGACAGCTTTACACCTTTCTGCCCTGCTGTTCACATCTTTTTCATTAACATATAGAATCCTACTCACTTTTACACACTTTTCTACTTGTTGGTGTGTCAAATTACTGATTGTCTTTAAAAATACAGATCAAGATATCTCAACATCAAGAACTGTAGTAGCGTGACTCTTTTCTAACTCTGAGGCTAATACAGCCATAAGTAAATTCTCCTTGGACACACTGGGCTTCACCACATGGCTATCCCTCCCCTCATGCCTGGAATATATTTAAAGACATAGTTCCACCACTGAGGATCTGTACTGAAACAGGATATGGGCACCACAAAATTCCTATCTCCTCCTTTTGAGGAACCTTGTTATAGCACAAAAAAAATCCCACAGTGCTACTTTGCAAGTGAAGATGCACTTCACAGTCCTCAGAGCTAGCTTTACATTTTGAAATAGAACAAAGTATTCAGCAAAGAACAAAGAATCCTTGATAAATTTTAACTGGACGAATATAAACTGTACCTATTACTACCTGTGCTTCTTGAAACTTTCTGTATTACTTTATCTTGATGCCAGTAATATGTTACCTTCCTTTTGGGAACTGACTTAAGGAAAGATGAACAGAATACTGAAAAAAAAAAAAAAACAAGAACAACTTGCCTCAGTTTTTAGAAACAAAGGCATTTCAATTTACACACAGAAACAACAAAAAGCAACTGCAGAAACGAGAGCTAGATTTCAAAAGAGATCATCAGCTGAATCAGTACTGCACTGGAGATTGCCTGGGTCATTTTAGATATTTGGTCAGAAAATAGCTTTTTAATTAGAAAACTAAAATACTTTCTTAATCTCTCCTTTTCCTGCATTTATGTTTCTCACAACTTCACTCCCTATCCCTTTTCTCCAGCTGTCTCATCAACACTTAGAATTAAGAGAGAATTCATACTCAACAGTGCTACAGTTGACCACTGGATGACACTGCACAACAACTTTCAATGGTTCACCTCCATCTCTCCTTCCAGCTCCAGGCAGGATGAAGAAAAGAATCAAACAAATGTAATCCCCATGGGTTGAGATAAGAACAGCCAATAAGTGAAGTATAATACAGTACTACTAATAAAAAAAAATTGTAAGAGAAATAATAAGTGGAGAAAATACAAAACTAAAAGAAGGAAATAAACAATAGAAAGAAGTGATGCAAAATACCATTGCTCACCACTCACTGACCAATACCCAGCCTGACCAGAGCAGCAATCAGTCCTTTCCAGGTAACTCCCTCCATTTTATAGCCTGGGCATGATGTGCTGTGGTATGGAATAACCTTTTGGCTAGTTTGGGTCAGGTGTCCCATCTCTGCTCCCTCCTGGCTTCTTGTGCCTCTCCTCACTGACACAGCACGAGAGACTGGAAAGTCCATGATCAGCATAAACACAACTGAGCAACAACTACAACATCAGTGTGTTACCAGCATCATTCTGAGACTAAAGCCAAAAAAACAGCACTGCACCAGCTACTAGGAAGAATGAAAATAACTGTTACAGCTGAACCCAGGACAAACTTCTACCAGTCCACCAAAAAAGAAGCAAAGCATGTTTTTGTAAATGCTTCTGAGACCCAAGTTAAAATCCTCTGTAAGTAATGATCCCTGCCTTATCTGCATATAGATTATTCCTTTAGCTTCAACATGATATCAAACACATTTAGTCTGCCACCATATTTGGGACAGTTTGCCCAAATGAGGGTGAATTATCAAAAGATCAAATGGTATCCTACAACACTAAATATTATACCCAAGTACTGACCAACATACTTGTACCTATCATTTTTATGTATATTAACACTGAATCAAATGGGCAATGATGTGCATGCAGAAAGTTCATAAATACAATTTAAATACACAGAGACAGTACACATGATATGGAGAGAGGTACAGCAAGGTGACTGGGTGGAGATGATGATGGCCTTTCAGACACAGATTTCTTTAATCCCATCAAAGTCAATAATTTCACTTGTGATACCAAACAATCAACACAAACATGAATATTCTTGCTACCTCTTTCTAAACAGGTGCATACTCATCATTAACCTCCTCAGAACAATCAGTTATGTCAACTAAGTACAATACTACTGAGTAACTTCTGCAGGGTCAGATTCCCAAATGTAGGGCTTTCTGGCTGTTTGCCTATCTAGTCTCTTTTTGTCCAAAATGCAGACACCAAATCAGTATTTTGACTGCAAATTTTTTTTTATTTTTTGCAATTTCACCATTTTTGCAAAAGTACCTGCAAAATGTTAATTCACTTAATTAAACTTGTAAATACAAGAAACTTGGAATTAACTTCTGGAAATCACCTGGTCTGAATATTGGATTCAATACCCAGATGTGCATCATAACAGGCTAATTACAACGGCCCTGCTACATATACCTAATTACACACTTCTATGTTCAGCTGAGGTCTAGAAGCAGGATCACTTTCACGACATGGCACAAAAGCTCAGTCACTAAGTAAGATCCAAGTTGCCCTCTCTCAGAAATAATTACATGATCTGTATGGATTCAGCTGCCATGCATATTTCCTATGAAATAGAAAGCAAAAATATTAAATTATCAGTTTAAAGCTCAAAATGTATGCTTTTTGAACAAGTGATTACGTACAAAAATGTCTTTATTTGACAGACAAGAAAACTTTAACTACTGATTGAGAGAAAATTTGCCTGCATTTGCATGGAAAACTGGAAGCTAAACATGAGTCAGAAATCAGATTTCTTAAATTTGAAACCTAAGTTTTTATTTATAGTTGTTAAATTGTGGAATATACACCTGGAACAAAAAAAAATAGTGAAAAAATAAACCTAAATTACCTGTTGATAAAGCTCCAGGATTACCACTAACCAAAGATCAGTGTTTCAGTCCTTTTGGGGCACTAGAATCCTTTAGGCAATACAGGAAGATGCTCTCTTTGGATGATGTGCTTACCTACAAATTTTTCCACGATCGATTCCCGCGCCACCAGGTCCCCGAAGGCTCCCTTCAGGTTACCGATGAGTCCCCTGACCTCCTGGCTCTCTGTGAAGCTCTCCAGGACGCTTCTCGTGGTGATGACACTCGTCTCTTGGTTCTTGCCTTCCTCTGGCTCCGACCCCACTCCATCCATCTCGCCCAAAGCCATGTCCGCCTCCGGCCGTCACAGCTGGGCAGAGCAAGAGCCGGTCCACTGCACCAGAGCCCACCCCTGCCCTCAGCCGTCCCTCCCTCAGGCGACACCGCCGCTCCCGCGGCCCGCGCCAGCCCCGCCCGCCGCCATGAGGCCCACCGCGCCCCTCCC
>JASSUY010029403.1:0-23037 GCA_032466535.1 Forpus xanthops
TGCCACCCATGGGCACCCCATAGCACCCATATCACCCCATAGCACCCATGGGCACCCCATAGCACCCATTTACACCTATGGGCACCCCATAGCACCCATTGCACCCCATAGCACCCATTGACACACATGGGCACCCCATAGCACCCATAGCACCCCATAGCACCCATGGGCACCCCATAGCACCCACTGACACACATGGGCACCCCATAGCACCCACTGACACACATGGGCACCCCATAGCACCCATTGACACCCATGGGCACCCCATAGCACCCATTGGCACCCCATAGCACCCATTGACACCCATGGGCACCCCATAGCACCCATGGGCACCCCATAGCACCCATTGACACCCATTGGCACCCCATAGCACCCATTGACACCCATGGGCACCCCATAGCACCCATGGAGATCCATAGACACCCATATTTTTATGAACTGTTTGATATCTCTATTAATTCCTTTAATATTCCCATTAATTGCTCTGATATTTCTATTAATACTTGGATATCTCTATTAATTCCTATAATATTCCTATTAATTGCTGATATTCCTATTAATTGCTATGGGGGGGGTGGATTCCATTGGGATCGTTTGAAGGATCTTTGGGGTTTTCCCATCCTTTGGGATCCGATCCAATTCCTTTGGGTTTCACCCTAATTACACTGGGATTTAATCCAATTCCATTGGGATCCCATCCAATTCCTTTGGGATTTGATTTAATTGGGTTGGGATTTAATTGCTTTGGAATCCAATCCAATTCCTTTGGGATCCCATCCAATTCCATTGGGCTTTGTCTTAATTGCTTTGGGATTCGATTTAATTGGATTGGGATTTGATTTAATTGCTTTGGGATTTCAGCGCACGACATTGGGATGCGCTCCAATTCCTTTGGGATCTGCTCCAGTTCCTTTGGGTTCGTCCCTAATTCCACTGGGATCTGATCCAAGGACGTTCGGATTTGATGCGTTCCTTTAGGATTTGAGTTAATTGGGTTGGGAGTTGGTGTCATTGCACTGGGATTCACTCCAGTTCCTTTGGGATCTCTTCCAACACCTTTGCAATTCACTCTAATGACTTCCTGGGGTTCTCTCCCTCACCGTTCCCATCGGGATGTTCTCAAATCACCCCAATCCTATGGGGTCGCTGTGGGAAGTGGAGGATTCCAAGACTGCAACAGCCCCATGGTGCTGGTGGGACATGGGAATGGGTGGTACGGAAGAGGTTTGGGTGTACCGGAATGGGTTGGGATGGCCATGGACACCTTCCACTAACCCAGGTTGCTCCAAGCCCTATCCTGAGCATCCCAAACCTCCATTCAACCCATTCCAATGTCCCATTCATGGTGAAGAACTCCCTTAGATCCCATCCAACTCATCCCTCTTCCAACCGGAAGCTGTTTCTCCCCATCCCATCCCGTGTCCAAAGCCAATCTCCCCTCTTGGAGGCCATGGAGATGCTCCGTGGCCTCCTCTGGACTCTCAGAGGAGACAATTCCCATTCCCAAGCCCACGTTCCAAGCACAAAGCCGCAAGCAAAAGGGTTTATTGGTTGCCACAAACAGCATTCCATGGAAAGCAGATGGGAAGAGTGCTGGGAATGGGGGGGAGCAATGGGATTTGGTTCTATTGCTCTTGATTTGAAGCTGCTTTGGGCTCCCCTTCATGCTCCATTATGGAATGTACCATCCAAGCTCCCACCTCTCCCTGCTGGAGACCAAAGCCTTCCAAATATCCCTTTTTCCTCCCAAATTTGAGGTTGGAGCCCACATTTTCCATAGGTTTGAGGCCATAGGATCTGCTCCTGTTGACGTCCACCAGAGCTCCACGTTGCTTTTCCTTCTCCCATGGAAGAAGCTCAACGGGAGACCCCCGTTGGTGCCTATGGAAGCACGGAGCATGGTGAGGGTGGGAAGTGTCTTCTCATGTCAATCCCAGCGTGGTCTCGTCTCTTGCATGGGGTAGACGGGCGCTTCCACTTCCATCCGCACAAGGGTGGAGGCATAGCTGGAAGACATGGAATACCTTGGAATATCACCTTGGTAAAGGTGGGAAGTTCACCCTCTCCTCCCCCAAAACAGGGGAGGGAGGGTTTGGTCAATGGAACCATTTATCCAGGTTCTTCTTTATGGAAGGTGGACCAAGCGAGGCCTCCTCCATCATGGAGCTCCAGGAGCAGTGGGGCAGGATGGAGGAGAAGACTTCACTTCCCCACATCACCTCCTCGGCTTTGGGGCTCAGTCGCTGTGGATGAAACCAAAGAAGCTGCAGGAGCCCATCCTTAAGGGCCCCCAAACCCACCCCATTGCTGCCCCATGGAGGTCGGTCCCTACCAATCTTCAAACATCTCAGCCCACTAAGGTGGGCCCATGGCTCCATCCCACTCACCAGCCCGCAAAGTCCTTGGCTTTCCAGGCATCCACCACCTCGGCGATGCTCCTCACAAGGCGCCCATCAGGAAGCCTCAGGTCATCCTTGGGGTCCCCATTGAAGTTGCCACAAGGAGCACAGAGGCGGTTGACCATGGCGGCCCCAACGGTGAGCGTCACGGTGCCTTTGGGGCTGAAGAGCACGTCCATGCCCGAGGCATGGGAGATGGTGACGTTCCCATCCGTGGCACTCAAGGAGATGGCTTTGGAGATGTTGGTTGGGAGATGGGTGGAGAGGCCATTGACCTGCAGCAAGGAGAAGGGAAGAGGGGGTTGAAACAGGGCTTGGGTACCTCAAGGGGAGGACATAATCCCACCCAACGCCCTTTCCAGGATCCTTGTGGTGGTCTTCAAGGCTTGGCCATGTCCTTACCCACACCTCCATGTTGGTGTGGATGGTGATGAAAGCCTCCCGGAAGAAGACGAAGATGGCGACGGCAGCGGGGACGTGGTCCTCCCGGCACTCGTTGACCTCCAGCACCACCTTGAACCAGTTGGGTGACTGCTCGTCGCAAAGGGCCGCCACTTTGTAGGTGCCACTGGCGAGGAGCATCCCCTTGGTGCCGTCAAAGGTGGTCAAGGAGGCCCCAGGGCTGAGGTGGCATTGGCCTTGCTGCTTGACGCAGAGCTGAGCCCCATCTCGTGTGGAGCAGACGTGGTCTTGGGGACATTGGATGTCCTCACAAACAAGGCCCTGGGACGGGTGGCACGTGCATCTTGTGGTGCAGTTGTTGGAGGTGATGGTCTCACCTGCCTAGAAAGGGAAAGATAAGAGATTGGTCCATATGGATCAACCGTCTCCATGTCCAGGACTTCCCATTTGCCATGAGGGAGGAGATCCCAAAGGGAGAGGATGTGGGAGGTGGGGATGATGGAGATGGGGGAGATGATGGAGATGATGGAGATGGTGGCAATAATGGACATGATGGAGATGGTGGAGATGGTGGCAATGATGGACATGATGGAGATGATGGAGACGATGGAGATGGTGGCAATGATGGACATGATGGAGATGATGGAGATGGTGGCAATGATGGACATGATGGAGATGGTGGAGATGGTGGAGATGGTGGCAATGATGGACATGATGGAGATGATGGAGATGGTGGCAATGATGGACATGATGGAGATGATGGAGATGGTGACAATGATTGACATGATGGAGATGGTTTTCCTTTTCCAGAGGAACAAACCATGGATTTGGGGATGTTATCAACTACACTCTTCTGGCCACGCAGCCTGAAGAGGATTCCATCAAAGATGGAGGTCCCAAACCTGTTGCATCATCTTGATGGGACCTTGAAGGTTGAGCCCCCCCAACTTGGTTGCTTTGACTGAATTGGACAATGCAGCTCATTGGAGATGGAATGCAGCAATGAGCTGGACCAACCTTTCCTCAACCGAAGCCTCGATGGCCAAGCTCACCTTGAAGTACCTTCCCTGGTGCAAGCAGCCACATTGCTCCAAGGACACGCAGGTGTCTCCGTCGAAGAGATACCCATCATCACATTGACATCCCTCAAAGCATGTCCACGTGCATGGGGTCGGCATGGAGAGGCTGGAACATGTGAAGTCGCAGGTACGGGTGCAGAGCTCGTAGTGACTGTGGGGTGGGCAGGAGAGAGCTGGACAAGAAGGAGAAACACCGTTATTGCCTTCCCCACCAGAACATGCTCTGCACCCAATGGACCATCCCCAGTCATGCCCTTGGCCACTGCTGATGCCACCAGAAGACGTTCAAGCAATCAAACCCTGCTTCAAAGACCACGATGGGAGCACTCCAGGTCACAACCGTGTTGAGGAACATCCGTGGGGATGTTCTGGAGGTGGTGACCTGGGATTCCTCCCTTCTAAGGTGGGAAATGAGTGCTTGAAGCCCCTGCAAAATGGGCTTCTTTAGGTGGTTTGAAGTCATTTGGGGGCTGTTGGATGGAGTTTGGGGTGCGTTAAGCTTTGATACCATAGAGGTCACTTGCGCATCTCCTTGGTTTGGCCTCCAAAGCCACAACAGTCAAACTGGATGGGTTTTATGGGGCGGAAGGTGGGGTTTGGAGGAGACCAGGAGCTGAGGTGGTCCCTTGGAGGACTTACGGCAGAAAGTGGATGTCCTCCACGCTTTGACCTCGGCGTTGGCCGCTTGGCAAGCAGCGGCGTAGGCCTGGATGCTGTGACAGAGGACCTCCGGATCTCCAGCGGCAGCGCAGACATCATGGAGGCAATGGTTGACGTACTCCAGCGGGCTCACCCTTGGGTGGCAGGAACGGAAAGGTCCCAGCGGATCCTGGATGAGCCCACAGGAACCGCTGCCCGTGTACGGAGCCATAGCGCCTCCGTCACACGTAGGGCAAGTGGAGGCGGTGCAGCCATCGGTGCACATCCCATCGGCCATGGGGACCTTCCAGGAGGTGACAAAGTCCTCGGTGCTCCGCGCCAAGGAGCCGCCTGGCACCTGGAAGTCGTCCCCGGGGTCCCCGTTGTAGTTGCCACCTAAGCCACACACGCGGCCCTTGTAGGCATCAGGGATGGTGAGCAGGAGGTAGGTGGCCACGTTGTAGAGGAGCCGGATGCCGGCCGTGGTCTGGAGGATGATGTTGTTGCCTTCTTGGCCAACCCGTAGCTTCTTGTCCTTGGTGACCAAGGGCAGCGTGTAGCGTTCTCCATCCACCTAAAGGATGGGCATGGGATGAGGAAGGGTTTCTGTGGAGACCCATGAACCCTATGGACCATAACTACATGTCCACATAGCCCCCACCCAACTTACCGTGACCTCCCACGGCCGTCCCCTCTCCATGCTGACCGTGTAGCCGTGGATGGTGGTGACCACCTTCTTCATCAAGGCCACGTTGCCCCGGTGGCCCACATCGTGCTCCAGGATCACCGAGAAGTTCATCAACCTCCTCTCCGGCTTGCAGAGCTGCACCAAGACGTAGGTGCAAGAACCCACCAGGTCGAAGGCTCTCCCATCGAACGTCACGTAATGGGGGTCACCGGACACCACCAAGCGCCCGTAACTGGTGGGGTAGCACCCCAAGAGCCCGTCCTCCACCCTGCACTCCTCGTGGGCGCCGCAGAAGACCTCTTGGCACTCCATCACCCCATTGGCTTCGCAGCGGCACCTCTCCCGGCATGACAAGAAGAAGACCTCACCCTTCTTGTAGTAGAGGTCCTGGTGCTCACAACCGCACTCGGCCGCCGGGACGCATTCGTCCCCACTGAGGACAAAGCCATGGTCGCAGATGCACCCCTCAGTGCACGGGGTTGAGTCACAAGCAGTGGGGAGCCCGCGGCACGTGGCCGGGCAGCTGGTCCCACAGAGCTCGTAGTGGGAATGCCGAGGGCAGGAAGGAGCTGGAAGGGGAAGGAGAGGAAGGAGGAAGACGTTGGAAGCAGTGGGATGAGGGGGTGCGTTGAGGGGATGTGCATGGGCTTGGTGGTGGAGCATGGCTGTGGATGGGAGGATGGGTTTGGGGTTCCCATTCCTGCATCTAGGAAGGATCTGGAGGCCAATAGGGATGAAGGAAGGGAGGAAGGAGTGTTGCTTCTGGAGCTTCCAACCTCCACCTTTGCCTTGGAGCTAAGGAGGGAGAAGAGAATCCCATTCCATCACAAGGAGGTGTTGGATACGGGACAATCCAACCCAACTTGAGAAGCATTTGGGGATTTCCATTGGCTCTAAGCAAAGCCCCAATGGGTTTGGGTGCCCTCTAAACCTTCATTCCCTGACCAGAAAGGATGGAGAGCCTCCTTCCAACCCCACTCACCGCAGAAGGTCGATGTCCTCCATGGCTCCACATTGACTCCATGGCTTTGACACTCGGTCACGTAGGCAGCAATGGCTTTACACACGGTGTCCCGGTGGCCTTTGTAGTGACAGGCATCAAAGGCACAATCCTCTAGGAAGGTCGTTGGGTTGATCACACCATGACAAGCCCTGAATGGACCTTCCACCTTGGAGATGACCCCACAGTACCCATCCCCACGGTAGCGCTCCTTCTCTTCTTGGCTGCACGTTGGACAATCCCCTTGGCAGCCAGAGGAGCACCCAGGGACATCTCCGACCTTCCAGCTATTGGCCAACTGGACCTCATCAGTGGCCCGTTGGCCATCACTGGTCACAAAGTCATCGTTGGGGTCTCCATTGGCGTTGCCACAGAGGCCGCAGACGGCACCAGCGTAGACCTCGGGGAGGAGGACACGGGCATAGCTGTACCAGTCGAAGCTCACCCTTAGACCAAAGGCTGTGCGGGCAAAGCCATGGACACCACTGTGGTAGAGCTCAAATTGGTCCTTCATGGTGAACGGGAGCTCCACGAAGGCGCCATTGACCTGGGGATGTGGTTGGAGAAGGTTGGTGGTGGGCCCAAGCTCATGCAACCTGCTTGAGATATGGGTGGTTGCCTAGGTTTGGGTCAGAAGGGGCCCTGGGGACCATCTAAGGACATGGGCACCTTCCACTAGACCTGATTGCTCCCATTCATCCTGCCTTGAAGCCTTCCAGGTTTATCCGAACCTTCTCAGTTCAACCCATTCCAATGTCCCACCACCCTCCCAGTGGAAAACTTCTTCCTTAGATCCCATTTCCCTCTTCCCCCTTCCATTTTAAGCTATTTCTCCTCATCCCATCCCATGGCCTCCTTGCCCAAAGCCCCTTCCCAGCTTTCTTGTAACCCCTTTCGGTCCTGGAAGTCCTTTTTGGGAAAGGTTTCCTGCTCCAATTCCACCGAGCGACACTTTCCACATGGAGTCCTTCCAATTCAAACCCCAATCGCTTGGGATTGGGGCGGTTTTCCATAAGCCAGGAAGAGCTCCCAGCCACATGAGTCAGGATCTAGGGAGGGTTGCGAAACCCTTTCCCAAGAACATTGAGGTTGCTCAAGAGCTGGATGCTCCTCCAAGAACCTTGGAGGGTTTCCAGGTGGAAGCTTCACTATCCAATGGGAAAACGTTGTTCCAAGAGGAAAAACAATGGAAAAGCTGTTCCCAACCACCATGAGCAGCACTTTGGCCAGGAGAAGGTGAGAATGGAACGGTTCCCATAGGGATTGAGTCACTTTGCAGCTGGAGAAGGGAATGGTCCACTCCAAAGGCCATAGGGGAGTGGAGAACCAAGAAGGACAGTGGGATACAGGATGGGTTTTGATGGAAAAATAAGGGGGAAAGGGGGTTTAGGGGTAGGAAATGAGCACTTTCCATGCAGGTTAAATGTGGGTTTGGTGGCCACCTACCATGACCTTGCGTGGATGCTCCTGGCTCATGGTGATGACGTTGCCATAGACCTCCAAGGTGAGGGTCTTGGTGAAGGAAACGGCTTTGCTGCCCCGGTTGTTGTTCTCCACCTTGACGGTGAACGGGACCAGTGTGGGGTCCCTTTGGGTGCAGAGGGCTGCGAACTGGTATATGCAGGTCCCTTGGAAGTCGTATCTCAACCCATCGAAGGTGGTGTAGTGAGGGTCACCCGTCCCAATGCACGTCAGGTGCTTCATGACCTGGCACTTTGGGATGCCGTTGACCACCACACACTTCTCATGGGCTTTACAGCCCCTCTTCCTGCAGGTCACTTGGCCACCATCACATCTACACCAGCTTTGGCACGTCCCATCATCCCAAAACTCCTCTTGGGCTTTGTAGGAGCGCCCGTTGTGGACACAAGCACAGGTCTCCATTGGGATGCACGTGTGGTTGTGGAGGACGAAGCCCTCATTGCAGCGGCACCCAGGGGTGCAGGGTTCACTGCAGGAGGTGGGACCTCTTGGGTGGGTGCAGGTGGGAGGACACCCCGTCCCACAGGTCTCAAAGTGGCTGTTCTGGGGGCATCTTTGAGCTGTTGGGGTGAGAGTTGAGAAGAAGACCTCAAAACATAAAGTATGGAGAGGGACAACACTGGAGATGTTGGCTCAGATGATGCCTACAAGGGAACCCAAGCCCAGGAGATGGCCCTCAAGGAAGTCCTACATAGATGATGGGTGCTATGGAGCTGAAGGTGGACTATAGGGTGGTTTGGCACAGAAAGAGCAACCCAACCCTTCGTTGACGCTAGTTGACATCTACTTGGTTGATATTTCCAAGCGTCAACTCAATGGGCTGGGCTTGGATCCCTATGAGCACATCTCCCCTCTAATGGTTGCGGACCCCCATAGGAACTCACCACACGTGTCCTGCAGCGTGTCCTGGCCTTCACAGTCATCTTGGCAGGAGGCATCTCGCCAGCTTTCAGCCCAAACCTCCACGGTAGCAGCTTGGGTGCCATCAGGAAGGATCATCTCATCCTCAGTGTCCTCATTGAAGTTGCCACAGAGGCCACAGGTAGCCCCAAAGTAGCTGCTGGGCACGGCCACCATTATGGCCCAGTCTTCATCGTAGGTCACCTGCAGCCCAAAGGCTGTTTGGAGCATGGGCCTCCCTTTGCTTTGGGAGATCCGGAGCTTCCCCTCTTCCAATGTGATTGGTACATTGATGGGCTTGTTGTTGACCTTGGAGAAAAAGAGAAGGTTGTTTGGGCATCTCCAAGTCCAAAACCTCATTTCTTGGTGGATTTATGGCCTTAAACCTCCCTTTGCCTGGATTCTGACCTGAAAATGACCATGGTTTGGTTGGAGACACCTCTGAGGGCATCTCAGTGAGGTTCTGAACACCCTTCCCTTCACCTCTAGGTCCCAGCTCTCTATGGTTTTGGTACTTCTTAGGTTCTGACGCCAACCTCCCCCCCCACTATGTTTTACCCTCTTCCACTTGGCTTTGGCCATGGAATACCACTGCCAAGACCTGGAAGAACCCACCTGTATTTTCCCTCCTTCCCCTACGTGGATGGAGATGTTGGAGCCATACACATAGACCTTGGTCAACCACTCCTGGCTGTTGCCTTCACTCTTCTTCTCCTCCACCACGAAAGGCACCAAGGTGGGATCGTTGCCACAGGACTTGGCAATGGTGTAGGTGCAACCACCACGGATGTCCATGGTCATCCCATCAAAGGTGTGGTACTGCAAGGCCGGTGAGCCCATGCAGGTGCCCATGTAGTCATGGACGCAGGTGGCCACCCCCTTCTCCAGCTTGCAGGTCTCCTTCATGCGGCACTTCAGGAGGCGGCAGGGATCTAGGAGGAACCACACATGGAATGGTCCATGGGGAGAGGGGCAGGGATAGCATCACCATCATCATAGGTGGTCAGCCAGCAACTCCAGACCTTGGGCTTGAGCATAGGGGTTGACCACTTGTGGCCACTATCACCATAGGTGGTCAACCAGCACCTCCAGACCTTGGGCTTGAGCATAGGGGTTGACCACTTGTGGTCACCATCATCATAGGTGGTCAACCAGCACCTCTGGAGCTTGGGGTTGACCATAGGAGTTGACCACTTGTGGTCACCATCACCATAGGTGGTCAACCAGCACCTCTGGAGCTTGGGGTTGACCATAGGGGTTGACCACTTGAGACTCCTTCCATTGCTAGACCATTAATCTACGGATCATTCACGGCTCACAACCTACCCCAGGTGGGTTGGTTTGGCCACCTAAAGGAAGCAAGAAAAGAGAAGAATATGGCCATGGGACACTCACCACTGTCACAAACAGCCGCCAACCCATAGGCTTTGTGCTCCCGGATGCCCACGCTCAGCAGCCCAAAGGGGGACACCTCATTCTCCACCATATGGACCGAGAACTGGTTGCCCAAGCTCTGCTCAGCCCAGGAGTAGTTGGTTCCTGGGACGTTCTTCCACATGATGTTCCTCAAGGGGCTCTTGTTGAGCATCATTGTGGACGTCTCCGAGGTCTTGGCTATGAGCAGGGCATAGTTCTCATACCCATCCAAAGCAATGACGTTGTAGGAGTGACAATAGCTGGAGACATCTGGGATGGTCATGAAGAAGGGGTCATAAGTGATGGAGTCCTTGGTACCTCCATCAGCAAAGAAGATGACCTGGATGCCAGCACTGGCCGACAAGTACAAGGTGTTGAAGGCTTGGAGACCATAGAGTGTTGACCTGCTTGGCCGTAGCATCCGGACCTCTTTGGAGACCCCATGTTGAGACTCCACACGGGTCTTCTGTGAGGTGGACACGTAGATGATGTCTGCTTGAGTCTCAAAGGGTAATGGGGGCACAATGAAGGTGGTGCCCCAGCTCGAAACAGGTTGGAGCTGCTCCACCAAATGGTCACATTGGGTGAACCTGGCCAAGCAAGTGTGACCGGTGAAGACAGCCACAGGTTTATGGGCCATGATCCTGGTGCCTGACATATCAGATGGACTTTGGACTTGGGCTGCTTGGAAAGGCTCCAGGTTGATGACAAGAACTGAGCCCCGAGGGTAAGTCTGGCCTTGGTAGGTCACCATGGCTTTGAGGTGGATGTCAACCGTCGTGGCTTCATCCCAAGAGACCACCACGAACTCTCCATAGCGGTCAGTGCCCACGTTGGGGGTCACAACGTGGTACTCAGTGCCCCAAGTGTGCACCGGGTGAACCACGGTGGAGTCCACCGAGGTGGGCTTCTCGTTGACCATGACCAAGGAGATGGCGTTGTTGGCCTTCACCACCACGGTGTTGTCAAAGGCTTTGCTCCCAACCATCTCTGCTTGAGGGGGGATCTTCACCAGGATGGTTTGGCCTGGGGTGGCCTGCACTGTCATCCTCAAACCTGGCTTCTTCATGGAGATGGTGACGGATGTGAAGGGCGAGTAACCTGTGAGGAGCAGCTTGAAGTCGCTGTTGAGGGTCTGCTGCAAGCCGTTCTGCATGAAGGCCACCACGAAGTCTTCTCCAAGGTGAGGTGGGGCTGAGGCAGAGGCGCTGAGCAACCAAAGCAGCCCTGGAAGAGGAGAATTGGCCATTGGTGTCTTCATCGCCCCTAAGTTCAAGGGTGGGGAATGGGGCTCAAGGTGGGCTGGAGGTGGACAATTGATCTGGTGGGTTCTGATTTGATGGGCTCTGATTTGATGGACATCGATCTGATGGACACTGATCTCATGGACATTGATCTCATGGACATTGATCTCATGGAGAGTGATCTGATGGAAATTGATCTGATGCACATTGATCTGACGGATATTTATTTGATGTACATTGATCTCATGGACATTGATCTGATGGACATTGATCTGATGGACATTGATCTGATGCACATTGATCTGATGGAAATTGATCTGATGGACACTGATCTGATGCACATTGATCTGATGGACACTGATCTGATGGACACTGATCTGACAGACATTGATTTGATGGACATTGATCTGATGCACATTGATCTGATGGACATTGATCTCATGGACATTGATCTCATGGACATTGATCTGATGGACATTGATTTGATGGACATTGATCTGATGGACATTGATCTCATGGACATTGATCTCATGCACATTGATCTGATGGACATTGATCTGATGGACACTGATCTAATGCACACTGATCTGATGCACATTGATGTGATGCACATTGATCTGATGCACATTGATCTCATGGACAGTGATCTCATAGACATTGATCTCATGGACATTGATCTGATGGACATTGATCTGATGGACATTGATGTGATGGACATTGATCTCATGGACATTGATCTGATGGACACTGATCTGATGCACATTGATGTGATGCACATTGATGTGATGCACATTGATCTGATGCACATTGATCTCATGGACATTGATCTCATAGACAGTGATCTGATGGAAATTGATCTGATGCACATTGATCTGATGCACATTGATCTCATGGACACTGATCTAATGCACATTGATGTGATGCACATTGATGTGATGCACATTGATCTGATGCACATTGATCTCATGGACACTGATCTCATAGACATTGATCTCATGGACATTGATCTGATGGAAATTGATCATTGAACTCACCCCAGCAGATGATGGTGGAGCCCCTCAGGAGGACATCACCTTCCCCCCGGGCCATGCTTCTGCCACAGGAGGGGAGAAAATGGTCAAATCCTTTGATTTCGACCCAAAATGGGGCCTCCCTTTGCCCCATGCCTCAATGGTCTGTGATTGTTTATGGTGGCCCCTGTGGACTTGTCCTCATTGGGGTCGCCTCCCTTTCCCCTTCCTTATTTGGTCCCTTCCCTCTTTCCCCCCATCCCCATTCCCACTTTATCCCTTTCCTCCCCTTTCCCCTTTCCCTTCCCTCTTCCCCTTTCCCTTCCCTTTTCCCCTTCCCTTTCCCTTTCCTCCTTTCCCTTCCCTTTCCCCTTTCCTTTCCCTTTCCCCCTTTCCTTTCCCTTTTCCCCCTTCTCTCCCTTTATCCCTTTCCTCCCTCTTTCCCCTTTCCCTTCCCTTTTCCCCTTTCCTTCCCTTTTCCTCCTTCTCTCCGTTTATCCCTTCCCTTTTTCCCCTTTCCTTTCCCTTTTCCCCCTTCTCTCCCTTTTCCTTTCCCTTTTCCCCTTCTCTCCCTTTTCCCCTTTCCTCCCCCTTTTCCCCTTTCCTTTCCCTTTTCCCCTTCTCTCCCTTTACCCCTTTCCTCCCCCTTTCCCTCTTTTCCCCCCTTCCCCCCTTTTCCCCCCCTATTCCCTCCTTTCCTTTCCCCCCTTCCCACCTCAATCCGAGCTCTCTGCCTTGGGGCTATGGAACACTTCCGCAGTGGCTCCGTTCCCCCCCTTTCACCCATCGCTGCCAAAGCCCTCCGGGGTTTAACCCCATCCAGAACTTTACCTTCCTTCCAGCCCCAAAATCCACCGTTTTCGCCCCAAAATCCCCATCCCCGCTCCTCTCTTCCTTGGGCTTTGGGAGTGAATATCCCTCTAACCCGGGACATAAAGCGAGGACCCCCGGGGCCGACCCACCCACCCGCGGCTTTGACATCACTTTTGGCTGCCAAAATGGGTTAAAACCTCGGAGTTTTGGTTCAAACCCACCCGAGGAGGCTGCCGAGGGCCAAAAAGCAGCAGAATTCCCGGAATTCCAACATAGGGATTGATGGGGGGAGGGGGGGGGGGGGCGCTTCCCCACCCCCCCCAAAAGGGTTGGAATGGTCCAAAATCACAAGGGAAGGGGGGGTCAGAATGGGGTTGATGCTAAAATGGGGCTAAAAAGGGGGAAAAAGGGAAAGTTTATTCCCAAATTATCCCATTTGGAATGAGGAGGGGGGGGTGTTTGTATGTTGCATGTGGCGTGTTGGGGGGGGTCCATGTTGGAGCGTGTTCTGGGTGCAGTGTATGGGGGCTCTATGTAAAGCCATGTACGGTGCGTGTTGTGGCGTGTCAGAGCGTGTTGTGGGCCTCCTTTTGGGGCTGTTTGTGCTCATTTGCATGTGAAAATCCACTTTTTTAGGGTAAATTCTCACTTTTTTGGGGGGGGGAAATGTTCTATTTTAAGGGGGGGGGGGAATTCCCAGAATGGGGAATTTTGGGGCTGTTTTTCCTGGAATACCTGGATTTCCCCCTTCAAATGCATCATTTGGGCCTTTGGCACCAAAAAAAATCCCTAAATTTGGGTGCAAAACAGGTGAAAAATCCAAAATTTGAGCACAAAAAGCAGAAATTTGAGCACAAAAAAAGGGGGAAATCTTAGATTTGTCATAAATTCGGGTGAAAGGAAGGGGGGAAATCGCAAATTCGAGCACAGAAAAGGGGGAAATTGTGAATTTGTTGTAAATTTGAGCAAAAATAAGGGGAAAATATTAAATTTGTTAGAAATGTGTGCCCAAAAAAGGGGGAAAAACACAAATTTGAGCACGAAGAAGGGGAAAATCTTCAATTTGCTGCAAATTAGAGCAAAAAGAAGGGGCAAATTCCAAATTTAAGCCCAAATAATGGGGGAAATAATGAATTTGATCATGGAGAAGGGGGAAAATTGTGTATTTGTTGCAAATCCCAGCAAAAAGAAAGGGAAATTTGTAAATTTGGGGTCATTTTGCGCCCCAAAAGGGACCAATCTCGAATTTTAGCACAAAGAAGGAAGAAAATCATCAATTTGAGCATAAAGCAAAGGGGAAAACAGGAATTTGAGCACATAATGGCCCAAAATGTGTCATTTTCACCCATGTTGTCCACCCCCCCAATCCCATGACCATGAGTTGGAAGTGATGAAGACCCAGGAAGCACCATGTTCCAAGTGGAGTTTTATTGCTCTAATGGAGGTTGATGCATCCCATTGGGTCACCTTCATCCTCTGCATGGTGGGGCCACCAATGGGTTCCTGGGGGCCAATGGGTTTGATGGAGCTGTTGGAAGAAAGCAAGGCCTCAGGAGGAGGAACATCCCCCAAAGACACCTCAGTTGTCCCTTTTTCCCAGGTTTCCACCCCAAAACCCACCTTACAACCAGCAGTTGTTGTTCTCAGAGACCTTGGGCACCTCAGTAGGGACCCCCGTCACCTTGAAGTCATCCACTTGGAAGACCCATCGCCCCGGGACGTTGACATTGGAGGTCTTGGTGATGTTGATGATGGCTTCCGTTTGGGAGCTGGGGATGTTGTAGTAGTTGGAGTCATCTCCACTGTTGAAGCCAGCCTGGAAAAGGGACCAAAATGGAGGAGTCAGGAGGTGAATCCCACCCATGGCATGGAACAACCTCCTAATGGTGGCCCCAAACATGTTATGGGGTCCTTCAGTCTTCATTGGACCTGGTGGGGTCACCCAAAAACCTCATATGCCAACCTGTTTGGGCACTGTCTTCTACAAGTATGGGATGAACCTGGTGTTGCCCCATCCCTGATGGACCTTCTCCCCCATTCCCAACCCCATACCATTTCCTTCTCCTTTCCCAACATACATGGGCTGGAGTCCCACCAAACCCTGTTTCAGGGTCCCCATCGCTTGCTGCCCCTGTAGTCCATTGGATATCCCAGTAGTTGAGGATGATGAAGGACCTCTTGGTGTCGGTGGTGAGGACGGCTTGGAAGGTGTTGCCCTGCAGGAAGGAAGGGGGAGATGGACACCAGACATGGTGGGATGAGGAGATAGGGATGGGGCTTAGCTCCGAGGGGTGCTAAGGAAGTCCTCTTGGTGAGCAATGGGCCACCTATGTGTCTACCAGCAGATGGGGACGTTGGGGGTCCTACCTCAGGTTCTTACCCATGGGGATGAGGTCAATGCATGGGTCTCCTCTGCCCTTCAAGTCATACCTATGGACCTTACCTTGTTGGTGGTAGAGCCATAGTAGGCCACATGGTCCCAGGTGGCCACCAGAGCCCATGTGGCCGTGTAGGGGATGGTGGGGAAGTATTGGTTGATGTCGTTGGTGATGAGGGCCAGCAGTGCTGGGTCAGTGGTCTGCCGATAGAAGACATCTCCTCCAAGCACGTTGTCCACATCGGCCCAGTATGGGGCCACAAAGGGGCGCCCATCAGCCAATGGGAAGGGGTCTGGGGTGTATTGGTTGACCCGGGTGTCAAAGGAGATCACTCCGTTGTTGTTGACCTGGAGAAGACATCAGGTCAACCCCAAGCACCATTGGAGCCCCATCAACACCTTGGCTTTGGTAGCATGGAGCTGGGACCCAGATGTGGTCTTCCCATTGACCTCTGCATCTCCATAGCCATGCTTGAGGGCACCATTGGCAAATGGAGGGTCCCCATGGAAGTGGTGGGGTCTTGACTCACGTACATAGAGGGTTTGGTGCTCCTGGCCATAGAAGGTGAAGGGCACAGTGAGGGTGACCTTCTTTGATGTCCCATCATCCAGTTTGGGGTTCTTCTGGTCTTGTTGCTCCATACCATACGGGTAGAGCAGAGATGCTGGAGGACCATGGAGGTTGAGCTATTGATGGGCATCCCAACCCCACCCCATGGACTTTGGGGTGGAACCCAGGAGCTTGGTCTTAAATGGGGCCTGAGTTCCATGGGGGGGTGGCCAAGTGGGTCAGGGGGATCCCAATGGGGTTGTTTTCTGCGAGGTAGCCAAAGGTTGGGGTGAAAGTGGGATAGACACGGATTTGAGGGCAAAAAGAGGACCTCCAATGTCCATATTCCCGTATGGAAGCTCCTTTCCCATCCCACTTCCCAAAATGAAGCAGAAAGAAGCCCATTTTGGGGTGGAAAAGCCCATCTTTGGATGGGGTGAAGACCCACCTTTGTCTTCTGCTGCTTGGACGCTCCCCACAGCTCCTGGAGAAGACATGGAAGGGAAAGAGGAGCAACCATCACCCAGGACTTGAGCATCCTCAGGCGGTGGTTCCTTCTAACCTACCGAAGAGCAGGAGCAGGACACGGAAGGAGGCCTTCATCCCAAAACCTCCAAACTGAGGGGCTTCTCCAATGGGAGGAGGAGGAGGAGCAGCTTCTGACTGGAAAAGGGAAGAGCTGGATGGGACCTAAGGATGTTCGTCACCAGGAGGGTGGTGGGACATTGGAATGGGTTGACTGGAGAAGGGTTGGAAGGGTTCAAGGCCAGGTTGGATGGGGCTTGGTTCGTGTCCCTTGGTTGGAACTGCATGAGCTTCAAGGCCCTTCTCACCTGAACCCACTCCATGATTCCATGAAAGATCCCATTTCCCAAGGGAATGGCATTTCAGCCCAATTCCTGCTACTTGAAGCCACAGGGAGAAGGAGGGACTGCTCCGACACTTGGAATTCCAAGGGAGAAGATGGAAATCAGATGTCCTACCTGGCTCTCCTTGCTGGGGCTTGATGTCCCAAGTGACAGAAGAGGAGGAAAGCGGAGCTCAGTCAGCAAGAAATGTGTTTGGGGTCACATCCTGCCCCTTCTTTTAACTTGAAGATCTCCAGAAGCCATCCCACCATGGAAAAACCCATCCCACCATGAGCAAACCCCATCCCACCACGAGGAAAATCCATCCCACCATGAGGAAAACCCATCCCACCATAGGAAAACCCATCCCACCATAGGAAAACCCATCCCACTGTGAGGAAAACCCATCCCACCATGAGCAAACCCCATCCCACCATGGGAAAACCCATCCCACCAGGATCAAACCCCAGAAACACAATGGGATCTGCCAAGTTCCCATCCATCCTGGGTTCAAGAGCCCATCAGAGGCCTCCAGAAGGTCATGAGAGACATGTTTAATGAGATGTTTAATGGGAGATGTTTAATGAGCCCTTAGATAAGCTCTTGGCATGGACACACAAGCTGGGCCTTGACGTTCTCCAGGCTTCCCACAAGGAAGTTCCTCATTAATCAACCCTGTTCCATCCCCACCACCCCTTGGAGGCCACAAACAGGGGGTCCTGTACCCATCACAATGTCCCTATGGGGGTCCTGCACCCATTGCAATGTCCCTATGGGGGTCCTGTGCCCGTCACAATGTCCCTATGAGGGTCCTGCACCCATCACAATGTCCCTATGGGGGTCCTACACTCATTGCAATGTCCTTAATGATGGTCCTGACCCCATCACGATGTCCCTATGGGGGTCCTGCATCCATTGCAATGTCTTTAATGGGGGTCCTGCATCCATCTCAATGTCCTTAATGGGGGTCCTGCCCCCATCACAATATCCCTATGGGGGTCCTGCATCCACCACGATGTTCCCTATGGATCGCATCACCCACCACAACCTCCTCAGCATCCTTCCCGCAGGGAAACTCCTGGAGCAGAAGGAACCCAGCCCCACATTTCCCATGTCCTCTGGCTCCACCACGCGCCCTATTAACTCCAATGTTCTGGAATTCCAGGACCGCTTTCACAATCCAACCTCTTTTGGCTTCCAAAGCTCCAACCCCACCTCCTGCCTATGAGAGCTGGCCAAACCCAGCCCTTTTTGGACCCCATTCCTTCTCCTATCGGAGGTCCCTGTGAAAGCTCCATGAGATAAGCCCCGTTTGGTGATAAAAAGGGAAGTTTTGGGATCGAGCTGACACTTTCCCTTTATCCAACCTCCCGTATCCGTGGTCTTTGGGAGAGCAGAGGGGCGCTGAAGCAGAAAGAAACCTGAAGGTAAGCGCTATGGGTCCTTTGGGCCATGCTGGGGTGGTCTATCCAAGCCAAAGGTGGCCCAGATGCCTTCACCCCCCAAAAAGAAGTCCTAAATGGGTCAAATCCCCATGAAAACCACATAAAAAAGGGCATTTTCCTCCATCCCAAGCCCAAATGGAGGCGTTTTGGATGGAATTCCATCAGATGTTGAGTGATGGGGGGGCACCCGACACCTCTAAGAACATCCAGAAGGTGGGAATGGCCAAATCCCTCCCATTTTGGCCTCCTTTGGACCCCAATTGGAGTGATCTTCGGGGTGGGATTCAGCATTAGGTGGGTTTGGTGGCCATCATGGCTTGAAGGTGGCAATGAGAAGGGGTTTGGGTGGCAAAGGGACCACTTGGGGGTCACTGGGGGGAGAAGAACTCAACCCCAAGTGACTCGCGAGAGCCTTCCATGGGGTATGAAAGGGTCTTTGGGGACAACCCGGCCCCAAAAGGAGATGCTGGAGACGCTTGGGTCACCTCCAGGTTCCTCTGCCCTTTCCTGACTCTTTTCACCCCAAAACAAGGCTCGCTTTCCCGATTTGGGGCATTTCCCAGGGATGCAGATGGGCGTCTGGGGGCTTCTATTGGTTCTTTGCTGTGGTGAGCATCAACCCCAGCCCCTTCCCACCCCCAAAGCCCCAATTCCCTCTGATTTAAGCTCATTTGAGTCCCTTCTCCTTCACAGTTCTTTCACCAAAAAGCCCCTTTTTCCACCCAAACTCCCTTATTTGCTGTTTTTCCTCCAGCCCAGCCTCATTATTCCCTATTTTCACCCCAAATTCCCTCATCCTCCCCCCCCAGATCCATGTTTCCTATTGGGGTTTGAGCACCAAATCCTTCTTCCCTGTTTTGGGGGGGTTTGGATGTGTCCCAGCGTTCCAACCCGGCTTCCACCAGCACAACCCAGCATCAATTCCCTATTCCCATCACTTCCCTATCCCCACCGATTCCCATTCCCCCAATCCCCATTCCCATTCCCAATCCTCATTCTCAATTCCATTCCCAATCCCCATTCCCATTTCCCAATCCCCATTCCCATTCCCAATCCCCATTCCCATTTCCCATTCCCAATCCCCATTTCCATCCCCATTCCCAATCCCCATTCCCAATCCCCACTCCCATTCCCCCACTTCCATTCCCAATCCCCATTCCCATTTCCCATTCCCAATCCCCACTCCCAATCCCCATTCCCAATCCCCATTCCCAATCCCCATTCCCATTTCCCATTCCCAATCCCCACTCCCATTCCCCCACTTCCATTCCCAATCTCCATTCCCATTTCCCATTCCCCACTCTCCATTCCCAATCCCCATTCCCAATCCCCATTCCCCACTCCCCATTCCCCCATTCCCATTCCCAATCCCCATTCCCAATCCCCATTCCCAATCCCCATTCCCAATCCCCATTTCCATCCCCATTCCCCCTCTCCCTTCTCCCTCATTCCCCCTTCCCCCCACCCCCTTTTCCTTTGAACTTCCCACCCCTTCCCCCACCCCATCCATCCCCATTGCCCTTTCCCCTCCCACATTCCCATGGGGCCATCCCACCCCAGATCCAACCCCCCCCCCAAACAGAGCCCCCAATTCCCACTTTCCCCATGTCCTCCTCCAGCTCTTCCCACCTCGGCTTTTCCCGGCACGGAATTCCTTACGGCCTTCATGCAGAACGAGGACGAAGGCATTTACCTCAATGCCCAACTCCTCCTCACCTCCTCCTCCACGTCCACCACGGTGACGGTGACCACGCGCCGTGGGGCCTTCACCACCACCATCTCCCTTGGCAATGGCCACCCGGTTCCTCTCCGCCTTCCCGGCAACGTGGAGCTGGTGGGCAACCAGCTCTCGGATAAAGCCATCTTGATCCAGGCCACCAAAGCCATCTCGGTGGTGGCCATCAGCTCCAAGGGGCACACAACCGGGGCCACCACGGTTCTACCCATGGAGATGTTGGGGCAGAGGTACTACGTGGTGACACCGGAAGACAACAGGAGAGATGGGCTCAAGGAGGTGGTGGTGGTGGCCGGGAGGACCAAGACCACCGTTGCCATCAAAGCCAAGGGGAGGTTCTACTACAGAGGGAGGAATTACTCCTCCGGGTCCATCCTTCGCGTCTCCTTGGGTCCCTACCACAGCTTCCAGCTCCAAAGCCGTTCGGATGTCTCTGGCACCGAGGTGACATCGGACAACCCCGTGGCGGTCCTCAGTGGCCACAGTTGTTTAAAGGTCCACGCGGGATGCGACTACGTGGTGGAGCAGCTCCTGCCCGTTGACGGATGGGGCAAGGTCTTTGTCATCCCTCCCAACCCTCTGCAGAAGGACGTGGACTTGGCCTACGTGGTGGCAGCGGAGAGGACCTCCCTTAGCTACCATAGGGGTAACTCGGTTGCCACCGAGGTCATGGTGGCCGGGCAGGTCCGTAGGTTCAAGGTGGACCCAAGTTCTTCCCTTCACCTCAACACTTCCGCTCCAGTTCAGGTGGTTTTCTTCTTCACCGGCTCCAAGAAGGGCTCTGTGAGGCAAAACCCCTTCATGGTCAACATCCAACCCATGTCCACCTACTGCAAGTCCTACCAGGTCATCAGCATGGCTGGCTATGAGAACCACATTGTCCTCATGGCCCCCAGCATGGACAGCAGCTCCGTAACACTCAACCAGGGCATGGAGAGGACCATATCCTGGCAAAGCATTCCCGGCACAGACCTCTCCTGGGCCTCCATCACCATGACCAAGGCGGGGGAGATCCGGAGTGTGGAGCACCCGAGGACACCTTTTGGGCTCTTGGTCTTTGGCTTCCAGAACTATGCTGGTTATGGCTTCAGTGGGCTTTGTGCCACCAGTAAGTACAGTCAGCACCATGGTTGTGGTGTTGGCAATGAGAAGGTCTTCTCCATGGCGGCCATCCATGGGTTTCTTCCATCTTCTTCTCCATGGGTTTCTTCTATCTTCTTCTCCATGGTTTTCTCCCCTCTTCCTCTTCTTCTCCATGGCTTTCTTCCCTCTTCCTCTTCTTCTCCATGGCTTTCTTCCCTCTTCCTCTTCTTCTCCATGGTTTTCTCTTCTCTTCCTCTTCTTCTCCATGGCTTTCTTCCCTCTTCCTCTTCTTCTCCATGGGTTTCTTCCCTCTTCCATCTTCTTCTCCATGGGTTTCTTCCATCTTCTTCTCCATGGGTTTCTTCTGTCTTCTTCTCCATGGTTTTCTCCCCTCTTCCTCTTCTTCTCCATGGCTTTCTTCCCTCTTCCTCTTCTTCTCCATGGCTTTCTTCCCTCTTCCTCTTCTTCTCCATGGTTTTCTCTTCTCTTCCTCTTCTTCTCCATGGCTTTCTTCCCTCTTCCTCTGCAGGTCCTCCTCCTCTTTCATGCCAAGACCTGGCCTGCAAGGAGAAGTGTGAGATGGTGGATGGGCGACCTCAATGTGCCCAAGAGACCTTCTCAACCTGCTGGGCCACCGGCGATCCTCACTATAGGACCTTTGATGGGCAACCCTTCGACTTCATGGGCACCTGCACCTACACCTTGACCAAGACCTGCAACACGGACCCAACCCTGCCCATCTTCAGCATCGAGGCCAAAAACGAGCCTCGGGGCAACCTGAAGGTCTCCTATGTTGGCTCCATCACCATCCGTGTCTATGGTGTGACCATTGTGGCACTCAGGTCGGAGAATGGGATGGTGAGGGTAAGTCAACCCAAAGATGGGTACAACGCATCTGAAGGGTCCTCTCCGACCTCAGTGGTCTTCTGCATGGGGACCTCTTTGCCTCCAAAGGCTCCAACCCTTCCGTTTCACCCCCTTTGTGGATGCCCTTTTGGGTCCTTCATGGTGTTCCCTTCCTCTTCCAGGTCAACAACCACCGGTCCCACCTCCCCATCGCCCTGGCTGATGGGAAGCTCCACCTACAGCAACGGGGCAGGTCCATGCTGCTTCAAACGGCCTTCAAGTTGAAGGTCCTCTATGATTGGGATCACCAAGTGGTGCTGAAGCTCCCCAGTGTCCTTGCTGGCAAAGTGTGTGGCTTGTGTGGCAACGCCAATGGGGACCCTCAAGACGATGCCCTCAAACCTGATGGCGACGTGGCCCAAGACATGGTGGAGCTGGGGACAAGCTGGAAGGTGACCAATGAGAGCCATCGTTGTTGGGACGACTGCAGTGGGGCCTGTGACCGTTGTCAATGGGACGAGGTGGCCAAGTACCAGGAGGAGATGTGGTGTGGGATGATGACCCAAAGCATGGGGCCCTTCAGGAGATGCCATGCCACCATCAACCCCAAGGTCTACATGGACAACTGTGTCTACGACCTGTGTGTCAATGACGGGCTCCACACCATGCTGTGCCAAGCCCTCGAAACCTATGCAGATAGCTGCCAAGAGGAAGGGGTCACCGTTGAGGACTGGAGGACATTGTCACAGTGCCGTGAGTAGCTCCTGGTGGGCCCCGAAGGTCCTCCCTTTGGTGGGCACGTTCACTATGGACCACACTGTCCCATCCCACCACCACCACATTGTCCCATCCCACCACCACCACATTGTCCCATCCCACCATCCCCACCATATCCCATCCCACCACCACCACATTGTCCCATCCCACCATCCCCACATTGTCCCATCCCACCATCCCCACCATATCCCATCCCACCACCACCACACTGTCCCATCCCACCATCCCCACATTGTCCCATCCCACCACCACCACATTGTCCCATCCCACCATCCCCACCATATCCCATCCCACCACCACCACA
>JASSUY010029404.1:0-21702 GCA_032466535.1 Forpus xanthops
AAAGCATCACAACCAGAGCCTTTTGAAAGGGGAGAAAGCAGGGATTTAAGTGGGGAGGGTGATCCCTGCTGCAGCTCTTGATGATCAGTGGCCATTGTCCTAAAAATAACAAGTAATGGGATGGTGCTGTAGTGATGGCGCTATAGCTGGTAGGAAGCATATTGGACAGGAGTTTCTCTCTGAGCTCTATTGTTCACCTTTTCATTGCAGGGTGCTTTATTAAGGAATACACTGTGATTTGCTTTCAGCATTGAAGAACCTCTTAAATGCTAGAGAAGAAGCCACTTTCAGTTGTGTAAGGAACTTTTAGTATGGCTGTTAAGCTGGTGGCAGCTGGCAGCCTGGCAGTTTGGGAACTTATATTATGGAGTTGAAACCTTGAAAGGTATTCTGTATGTACAGCTCAAAGGATGAGCTCTGCTGCTAGGGAAGTGTAGAGAAGGATGCTGAAGTTGCCAGCGGTCATTTTCTGTTGGTATTTACTTACTTATGGAGTTACCCTATTGTCATCATGCAAATGTAGCAGGGGGTGGAATGGTGGCTGCATCTGGAGCTCTAAAATAGCCTGCCTTGTGCTGACGGAAAGACTTCTCCTACCCATCACACCAGTCTACCATGCTTTTAAACACGACTTGTGTCTTCTGCCGTGTCACATCAGTGAGAACAGATCCTAGGTTCTTGTGCTGCAGTCAGGCAGGTGCATTGTGGCCATTTGATTATCTTCTTGAGGTCTACCGTGGGTGTTATGTGCAGTTTTGCTCTGAAGGTGAATAAAACCCAACGCTGCTGTTATTGCCAACACCATTTGCGTTTGGCTCAAGAAGTCTCACGGTGAGAATTGTGTAATAAAAATTAGAGATTAGAGGTTTGGGGAAATGAAGGAAATACTAAAATAACAATAGGATAATAGTAAAGGAGTTTAAAAGCCTTTTTTGTGAAGGAAATTAGGCTTGTATGGCTGCGCTCTTAGCACGGCTTAATAACTCCTGAGGTTGCTGGCCCATTTAACAAAGTTTGACTGGTGGGGAGAGATCCCAAAGGTGTTTTGTTTCTAGAAGCCTGTAAGAGTAAGAGACTGGAGAGCACATTTGTGGCCCAGCTGTGGGAAGAGCTGCAGGGTAAGCTTGATTCTATGATTCAGGCCCAAAGGAGCCCTGCTACGGCTGCGGCTGGATGAGTTTCCGCTGCATCTTGCTCTCATTTCACATTTCCAGAGAACATCCCATGTTCAGACAAGGAGCAGCAGGGAAGCAAGTGGTGCAGCGGTGTTGGGTAAGGGAGAGAGGATGCTATGAGCCAATCCCAAGTCCAGAGGCATAATGCTGACCTTTTGAGCACCACTTTTGACTGATGCCTTGCCTGTTACATTGGTTTCAGTATGACCTTCAGCACATGGCTCTCCTGGCTCATTCCCTGTGGATCAGATTGGACTGAGATGGGAAAATGTGATGGGAAGTGCTTTTTTCATAGGAAACCTTGCAATGTGATCTGCAGTGCTCTCTGCAGGTGCTGGGGGGGCTGTGCTACCTACCCCTGCCACTGCCTCATCCCTGGGTGCTGCTACCTGGAAGTGCCACACTTAACTACAGGGGCTGGCTGGGAAAGTTCAGCTTCCACTTGTGTATGAAAACCCATCAGGTAGCTTATTATCCTCAAGTTTCCTCTCTTGCTTGCCTTTATTAAAGTAGGAATCCAGAAATGACTCCCGCACTGTGTTTGATAAGTCTCATCTCCTTAATAGATCCCGGTGTAATTTTGATACACGTTCTCTTGTGTATGGCAACCGTAAAACCACTGCTATAGCTGTCACTGTGGCAGCTTTTCTGCAGAATCTGGTTCATAAAATGGCCCGTTAAAGGTCTTTAAATATTTCCTTATTGTTGCAAGCTTCCAAGTTACCACCCTGAATAGCTTATTGGGCTTCTGCTCTTCCTTATGCTCTTTAGAGAGAGGAGGTTTATATTAGGGCTGGTTCCTCAAGGACAGACTCACAGTACTGGGCTTGTTACAGCTTTAACAGACTTTCCTGTCCCTTAGTCCTGTATACGGGCCATGGAACTTCAGGAATCTCTGCCACTAAATGTTATTTAAGAAGTGCCTCCTGCTTCTCTAATTAATGGCAATCAGAAAGGCTAGTTGGTGGACACATGGTGTCGCAGCTTCTGCGAGATGCTGCCGGATGGCTATAAACATTGCCATATGTTTCCTGTGAAATATTGCCATCCTCACTGGCAACGGGAGCAGCTGAGAGGAGGGGAAGGATTGGGTCTCTTCTCCTTTTGGTTTTGTTGGATTCACTTTCAATAGCTGGGAAGCTCTTCCTGCTCGCCTTCATGGGGTTTTGTAGTTGCTGGGTGGCTATAGATGGTTATTTGCTTCTAAAATGGTATGGAAATAACTTCTATCTTTCACACTGCAGTTGTTTTGCATACCGTGTCTGTTAACACACTACTTAATCCACGCAGGCAGCTAAAGGGAGGTTTTCCTCCCAAATTAAACAGGTAATTTTGTTACAGAGCTTGGATGATGCAAAACAGTTGACAGTCAATGGACTCCAGGTTTTCACCTGACAGAAACGCTTCTGTTCTTCACTGTAACTGAAGGAGGAGGACGGTGTTGGGGCTGAGCTCTCAGTTGTCAAAAGCCTTCAAAGGTGGGATCTTAATGAATGTTAGGCTTCTTTTCAGCCCTTTATCATAAAGGGAGGGGCTGCTGAGGCCTGTGGTAACATCCAATGGCATTAATACATAACGTGACTTTGCTGACAAAACTTCCTTACACTGTGGCGATAGCCCAGGAAGAAGCATCATCTCTTAGTCCAACAGTGTGTTTCAGGTTGTTCAGCAGCGTTCCCTTTGTACATATTGCCTCTGACATTAAGTTTTTAACACTTTGGCCTCGATTATAAGGAGACCCTTCATTACAAGCAGCAATCCCCCAATTACTTCCACACAGCTAGGAGCCTCAAACGACTGCTTCCACAAGAAGCATGATTCAGTAAGAGAAAGGCAGTGCATTAAGCATGTAAAGTGTTCTGTGTGTCTCTGGTTGCAAGTGTACGGCTCTCATGGAGGTAAGCAAACGGGATTGATTCTACTCCTTTTATTAGAATTCTTTTCTTTTAAGCACTGCTTTTCTGTCTCAAATTACTAATTCTAATAGGGTGTTTGCTAGCACTGAGAAAAATGGTGTTTTATTAAAGCAACAAATGGTTTTACATGCCCCTCTGTACTCCAGGAGTTGTGGGCTATTGAAACAAGTTCCGTCTTACGTGCACAGCTCTGGCTATTAAACTGTACACAAGTGATTGATCTCTTTAATAAACCCCTGTTGTTTAGTAAGGAAAGAGTGAGAATCAAATGCACTCGTGTGTCCAGTGCTTTTGGAGATGATGGTAACACGAGGACGTCAAGAATGCCATTTTAATGAATAAGGTGGATAAAACACATCAGTTTGTACTTCATTTTGAGCATGTCTCGAAACCAATGTGCTTTAAGTTAATTTGATGAATGCTTTCCATTCGTTTGTAACACACGTCCGTTTAAACAGAAGGTGTTTCAGACCAAAGCAAAGGTTCTGGCTGGGAGAAGGCTCTGGTGCTGTCTGCATGAGGATTGAATAGGTGAGGGAAAGAGACTTTGCAGATCCACTGTGGCTCTTGCTGTGCTTCCAAGGACACATGTCACCAGCACAGCCTGCGGTGGGGTGTGCTGGGAGGGATAGCTGGAAAACTGCTCTGGAAGCCCAGGGCTGCACAAATCACTGCAGCTCTAATGCCCAAAGCACTCCCTTGTGCGTGTGCAGGGTCTGAGCTTTCATTCAGGCCGATGTGTTTCTGCTGATGTCAATAGTTACATGGATTACTTATTTATCAAGGGAAGTGAGGAAGGGGGGAATCAAGTCCTCATTTCTCTTGCTAGCCACTAAAAAGCATTCTTTCCATGGCAACCCCTGTTTCCATGGTACGTGCTGTATTGCCCTTCCGAGAAGCTTTATTAAGGGACGCATAGACACATGCATGCTGTCGTGTGAGTGCAGTTGCATTTTATAGCACTCTAAAGGAAAACTACAGTAAATTGTCTTTCTTTTTTGTGCTTTTTTCATTATGCGATGCCATGAAGGATTATTGCTGCCACTGCTTGGCAGTGTCGTGGGAATGCACTGAAACATGCTTCTTTCTACTGTTGTTAGAAGGATATTCTTCAAACCCCTGTTATTTACCAGTGTGTTAAGATCAGTTTTCTAAACTCTCTTTGGCATACAAAGTCATCAAAGTCTTTCCACAACTTGAAGAAAAAAATACATAATCAAGGTTTTCTCAGGTTCAGTGTGGGAAATGAGAACTATGTTGGCAAATTCAGAGGCTTATAGTTCATTCTAAAAAGTGAACCCATGGAGATTTGTGGTGGCTCCTCCATAATGACACCTATTAGAACCTGCTCGGAGTGTTTAAATTTAGCTCAGTTTACAAAAACAAGATGATGTGCATTTGGGTTTAGCTGTAAAACTATTGCGAGTTATTACTTTTACTTTCAGAAGGTTCATTATAATCACCCTTAATAAAAATAAATCACAGGGCTTGGAAGTTGAGAAGTAGGAACCCTCTTGCTGGTACTGTTGGTTCTGAGGAATGTAAAGTATGCTTACACTTTCCACTTTAAGGTAACCTTTCACCAAGTAGACGCAGGATTCCTCAGGGTTGTAACTGGATCTTCATATAAAATTACAAGATGATTTGGGTTGGAAGGGACCTTGAAACTCATCCAATTCCAAACCCCTGCCATGGGCAGGGACACCTTCCACTAGAGCAGCTTGCTCCAAGCCCCATCCACCCTGACCCTGAACGCTACCAGGGACGGGGCATATATAATGCAATTAATGTGATGAACACTCCTTGAGTAGCTCATAGGTGCAGGTGGGTGTCTCATTCAGCTGAGCACACAAGCACTGGCCAGGATCTCTTCCCTCCTCCGCTGTGGACTCGATGGCAAACCTGCTGTTGCCTGCCCTGGGGATGCTCTCGCTTCAGTGGTGGTATGCTTTGCAGGAGCAGTGTGTTCAATTCCACACTGTAATAGTGTCCTAATAACAACTGGAAATATGTTTTATGGTGGATGTTGATAACTAAATGCTTATCCCATATATATTTGAATTCAAATAATTGGAAATTCTTATAGCCTGGATCCAGTTGAGATCGCTGGAGGATACCTTGATATTGAAGGTTAAAATCAATAGTGTGCCCTGGTTATTTTTCAGAAGTCTGTTGTATGTTTAATATAGTATATTTGTACTGTGGGCTCTCATTCCTGTAAATCCGAGGTCTCGCTTTCCTGAATGAATGAGGTAAGCAATTGAATTTGAAAGATACTTTATGCAACAGAAAAGCAATTTAGTTTCTGCTTATCAGAGGGCAAGAAGCAAACTAGCAGTTGAATGCTGAGCATTTATAACCCTTATGCTGCCGGTCTGCCCTCACCTCTGAAAAGCTCAGGGTTTGGCTGTGCTTCCAGGGCCCTGTGCTCAACTCATGGGCCATTCTCCAGCTGAGCAAGCTGCTGTGGTGTTGAGGTGGCCCTTAGAACCATGGAAGAGTTTGAGTTGGAAGGGTTCTTCAAAGGACATCTAGTCCAACCTCCCTGCAGTGGTCATCTGGAGACACAGAGGGTTCAGGCTAGCGAGCATCCTTGTTTCAAGGTATCTTAGGCTCTCCTCTGCCAGCAGCTTTTCCGGCTGCCCAACGCTGGGACAGGAGCAGAAGAGCCATCAGTTAGTGCTGTTACTTATACAACATCATAAACCTGTGTGAGGAGTCAGCGGTAGGTAGTGCAAATGAACATGTCTGGGTTTGGCACAGACGTCTGGCTTCTGACATTAGGGCAAACGTGGTTTATTTGCCACTTCATTTGAATTCTGCAGCAGCACTTCCCAAAGTCTGTATTGTTCTTATCCGTAGGTGTTTCTTGACTGCCAAATGACAAAACCTGGAAGGAAAATAGGAAAGGAAAGTATTTCCAAGAAAAAGAATACCATTCGGTGTGAGGGCTTTCTTTAACAGGATTGAGAAATCAAGGAGTTCTCTCATGAACTGGGCGTTCTCATTAAAAAGGCAGTGTTTCCCATCAGGTTCCCCTTTAACGAAAGGGTAGCGTTCAAAGTGGTAGCAACAAGTAATACTCATTGCTCTTTTATGTGCTGTCAGTAAGAACGACAAGTCCAGCCACACTAAGGTATTAATCTCAGTTGCCTCAGTCCCATTTCAGATGCCTGTTGGAAGATCAAGGAAACGTTTGAGACAATATCTTCATTTCTGTAGTAGTGATCAGTGTTCAGAGCTGACAGATGTGCAAATCGCACTTCCTTGTGCAGCCGGTTTCCATAGTCTAAACTCGAGAGTGTGTTATGCTGGGCCATTTAGTGAAGTTTTATCTCTGCAAGGAGTGTTTAATTTGGGTTTAGCATTATCTTATTCTCTAAGAGAAATAATGCATTGTTTTCTATTTCCTTCTCAAAACTCTCCATAGGTTTTACCGAGAGAAGAATCAAAATTAAACTGCCATAGAAATAAATCTCAGTGCATAACAGCAAATGTGAAACTGCGATCCAGAGGCAGGGGAAGCTGTGCACATTGCGCTGCAGATAAATTGCACATGAGAGACCTCTGTGACAGGTTCAGTTTGATGGTTCTGTGTGGTTTATGATGTTATTACTGCTTCTTTGTGATGATCTGATTTTTCTAATGGATGCCAGAGAAATGTAAGTACAATAATATGCACTAAATGCTTTTAATAAGCAACTTCTAGATCTGGTTATGAATATTAGTTTACTGATGCTGATCATATCTGAGGGTACAGGAACTGGGGTCATGCCAGAGAGCTCTTAGGTTACACTTGCAGTGAACTATAGCACTGCAAGGTGTGAGCAGTAGTGCTGGAGGTAGAGATCCACGTTCCTGTTTGCTAAGCAGTGTTCATTAGCAGCTTTCAATCAGTTAATGGGGCGCATTCCCTCAGTGCTCTATGGCAAGGGGTTTGGGTGTTTTTCAGAGAAAATGAATGCACTTTGCTTATCCTTTGTCAATGGTAGTTACAAATAGAACTACAATTTCATGTAATAGCTATAAAGCATTACTCTAATGGTTTGACAAATACCTGTGAGGATAGGCTGCAATATTTCATGCGAGAAAGGGCTGAATATTAAATAAGTGTAACCTCCCATTGGGTCCTGCTTTAACCTCCTACTGGTTTTGGGAGGTGAATTTAAGAGCTGAAAGCATTTTAAATTAAATGTTAGGGGAGAGGTTCAGTAAGGCCTAGACAGCAGCTGAGCACTTTGTGCTCATGATAACAGGCCTTTCCCTCTTCCCATTATCACTTCAAAACCATCATTGCAAAGTGCAGAATTTAACTTGAGTCAGGCTTGTGCTGATCATCTAATGGTTATGGATATGGAAACTTAATGGTGGTTTTCCCCTTATTTTTTCCCTTACTTGGTAACAGTTGGACGTGATGATCTTAAATGTCTTTTCCAGCCTGGTTGATTGTATGATGCTATGATTTTGATGACTGAGAGTTGGGATTTCCCTGTGAACTCAGGAAACTGAGCTTCTGAATGTAATTCTCGAGCCCAGTACCTCAGAGGGAGTTCCTCAAGTAGAAATTAGAAATGATGAAGCTGTTTAAAACATGTAACTTCAGACTGTTAATGCAGGGAGAGCTGATGACGACTTCGCAATGCACATTCCTTGCATTACAGACGATTAGTCGATGTCAGTTGGAGACAATGAGGTGTGCCAGGGTGAAATATTGTTGTTCCACTATGAGAAGAGAAACTGAAATGCTGACTGTAGTAATAGAGTGAAAACTGGTAGTGATACAGTATGGAAATACCTGCATCCATATGGAGAGAGATTTTTCCAAGTGATTCCCGATCATTTTAGTACCAGCAATAGCAAAATTGGAATACCGAACCCTTTAATCATAAGGGGGAAAGAGAATAACATTAGAAGCTGCATATAAGTCTGTTTCTAGTTATCGATTCTGTCCTAAAGAGCAACTGAAATGAGTACTTTCAAGTTGTTCAGATGCCTTTCTTGCAGTAGAGTTTAATGAGTAATGAACAGATAAACCAATCCGATAAGCAAATCTCTCCCGCTGAAAAGGAATTGCTACCCTCAAATTACCAGTTCATTTTCTAAACCCTCTCTTTCTAGTTCCTCTTCTGATACATCCCAGCACCTTGGTCGCATCCATGACAGCTCTTAGGAATTAGTCGCTTTAACTAATGGCCTTAGTAAGTAGGTAACATTGAGAACAGCCCTGTCTCTGGGTGAAACCATGACAATGCCATGTTGCAGCCCTGAAATTCAGGTGTTGGCAGGGAGTGCTTCATGTCACCGATGGAGACGGAACGCAGAAGGCAGGCAGGGTTGTGCTGACGAGGTGATGAATATTAGTTAAACTGAACTAGTGATATCCGGCTGGTTTCATAGAGCCTGACATTGCCCATTCAGTGTGTGTTCTTTGTTGTTCATCTTCAATCCCTTTTCACCAGTAAGCACTGTAGCTCCACAGAGCTGCTCTGTGTGCTCCCTGTGTCTTCCAATGCCCTGATCTCTCCAAGCTGATTGCTGTCAGTGTGTTCTTGCAATAAAGTGCTCCTGTAACAGGGACACCTTCAGGGGTAGGAAAATCAGGGGCTGGTTTTCAGCAGTACACTGAAGAGCACTGTAAAAGGCAAAGAGGAGTGCAGTGTAAGAAGAACTGGCATCTGCAATAGCAGTTAACAAGAGGTATGAGATGGAGGAAAGGAAAAATAAGTGTTGCCCCATATGCTTTAACCCCTAAAATGTGAGGGATTTGGAGTGTTTGGTGTGAAAGGATAAGCTTGAAAAACCAGGCCTGGTGGAAGGAGTATAATCAATGCTGCCAGGCTATATCAGCTTTATAGGGAAGGCAAGAGGGATGTACAGTCAGGGCAGTGGCACTGTACATGAAACGTAGAGTGCAATAGCATAAAGATATTATGGGAGAAGAGCAGGGCTGTGGAACCCCTGTGGGCAGCAATCTTGTGCTATAATAAAAGCATAGTGCTAAGATTGTGTTAGCAGCCCCCTGCCCAGACCCCTGATAGTGCTCAGGAGATGCGAAATGAGAGGAGAGAAGCTGCAAATTCAGGACAGGCAGCACCAGTGGGAGGTTTCAACAAGGGCTTCATAGGGAATGGATTGGTGCCTCATCAGGGTGGGAGACAGAAAGGATGCATCCAGATGTGTGAAGTGGCTGCATCCCAGAACACCTGGTGCATACAGTAAGATACTATTCCGGACTGGTGCACTGGAGCTGCTTGGTAATTGGTGACCATCACAGGTTGAGGTTGAGCTCTACAGCTGAAGAAAGCAGAGTAGATAACATGTCCATTTGGTTTCAATTGCAGGGTATGCAGAAAAATGAGGCAGTTGGGCAGCAATCCCTTACAGAATTAGTCCCCAAAGGCTATTAAGAACACAGTTATAAAGTTATTAGAAGCCTCCAAATAGTCCTACAATAAAAGGAGAAAACAAAATCATTGCCAGGTTGACAGAAATGCCAGGAGAGGGGACTGCAGCAGAATGGCCTGCTGCTGGAAAAGGGAAAGCCAGCTCAAAGGAGCAGAAGAGGAAAGTCCTTGAAACAGGGTAGGTCAAACGCAAACAGGAAATGAAGAATCTCATAAGGAATTAGAATAGTGCCTTACAAAGGATGCTCAAGCTGTTGTTATGAAGTTCCTAATGCTTCAAATGCAGGAAATCAGTGGGACCACTTGATTAGAGCAGTGTAACTGGGAGCTCTTGGGGCAGAGATGCTCAGTGTGTGCTGAAGATGCAGGGGGGAAGTTTCACATGAGTTTGGGGGATTTGTGGTGGTTTTTTTTTGGTGTTTTGTGCTTTTTACTGTGTTGAGTGTTTTTAGAACCGGTTTGTTCTAAACAAAGGGCAAGAGAGGCAGGAATGTGTCTGCTGCCATCAGTAATCCAGCAGTTGTGGCTGCAGGGGGAGTGCTTGGGGCTCCTCCTGACCATCACCTCCAGTCAGGCTGAGCACTGAGCTAGCTGCACCTCTGCACCTATTCAATCGTTTAGATGCTTGCATATCGAGGTACCATGGGTTATCAAACTACAGTGCCAGCTGAGCTGGGTGCATGTTTCTGTGCTGCACAAGGTGCAGAATTCAGGCTAACTCTACCCCTCTCCAGTGTAATTCAGCCTGCTCAGGTTGCAGGCTGAGTAAAGCCAAGTAACCCAGCTTTTTTGCTGTCGGATGGGAATGTGCTCTCAGACAGTCCCCAGGGCTCAGCCAGTCACTTGGTGACCGTGATCAGTGTTTTGCCACTGCTGTTGCTGAGGAAGGTCTTTGTATTTCAGTGCAGCGTGTTTTCATACTTACTGAGCCATTTGACCCAGTTGGCAGTAGTGCAGAGAGGAAGGAATAACCTTTTCCTAATGTTTTGTAGTCATGTTCCTCAGAAGTTTGTTTCTCAAACACAGCAGTATCAAAATCTTTATGCAAGGAAGAGATTTGTTGTAGCTTCCTCTTGGCCTTTGCTGCCTTCGAGCATCACTGAATCCAGCACAGATTTGGCCCTGTGACCTGCAGGTAGCTGTCCTTTCCCTATGACCTTTCTGTTTGTGAAGTACAGTTCCTTCACACAACTACATGAGCCTTGGCTAACTTCATTCAGTTTGCGTTCACTCTGAGCACTTGAGGACTATTTGTTTGCTCAAATTCCTCTATTTCCTGTTCACTTCCTTGCAGGAACACAGAGTTTCTGCTCTGAGCTTTCCTCTGCACCCTGTGATGTTACAGCCTTTGCCCTTGAGTGGCACAACCTTGTCGCTTAAACCACAACACTGTACCAAGGCATCCACAGAACTATAAGTGCAAACACCACCATGCTGTTATCACCATTCCTTTTGGAGGCTTTTGAAGTTCCCCATGGGGACGGAGTATCTGGTCCTTCAGTTGAAGGCACCCTGTCTGCTGAGCCATAAAGTGAGGATGGGAATATCATAGCAGATCTCTACTTTGTCTTTTTACCTTCTCCATAAGTGAACCAACTAACAAATGGAAGAAACGTGATATGAATTTTCTCTGCTTGTACCTACAAACTTAAAAGTACACTTCCTGCTGGTTTCTTCCTAGAATGATTTCTTAAGCACCAGGATGTCTCAGTGACAACAACGAAGTCTTTATTGTAGCTAATTTTATGTCATTTTCAGGAATCAAACTGTTGCACGTGGAAGTAGCTATTTGTGTTGTTTCGCTTGGGCTGTGTGCACAGGATGCATAAGCTGAATTGTAGAAATATTGCTACATAAATACCGTTAAATATTGACCACAAATATATATGTTTATGGCTAGAAAGAGTGCTTTTCATTCACTTCTTTTGTTGGATTAATTTTCTGCCCTTTTCCCCCTTAGGCAATGATGTGGTTTGTGTATAGCATCATGTGTGGGTCCCAAACCCCACATTGATTGAGCAAATAGTTAAAGCCAAATTAACACTTGCTAGTTAGAAGTTCAATACAGAGAATGGTGTTTCTTTTATTACTTTGAGTATTTGTAAAGCTCTTAGGCAAATCACCAATAGTAAGTCTATAATCTTCCCTGACTTATTGGAATAGGCTTTTTCTCTGCAAAGTACATATAAATAACTTGTGGGTTGGTTTGTTTTCAAAGCCTGGGTCTGAGTGATTCAGCTAACTTAGAAACATGAGGATAACCATGGACCTGGCTCTTTGACTGAGGCTGTGTAACTTTGTGTTGCATGAGGTCTTCCTACCATGAGGCACAAGTGAAAATCTCAGCTTTGCTAAAGTGAAATTCAGGTTTGATTTAAGAAGAACCAACCATCACCAAACCCAGCATCTTCTGAAATGGTCCAAATGAGGTCAGCTTCCCTTAAAACTGTGTTAATTGTCTTTCTCGTAGGGTTTGCGTAAAAGGGCACAACAGACAGAAAATGCATAGTATCCATAGTAAATTCTAGCTAGCTAGATTTCTACATATAGAAAATGAAGGTACATAGGTTCTGAACACTTACAGCCATTTCAGGTAAGTTGTGGGAAATAGAACTAAAGTAGTACTTTGATCATTGATGGTAAGAAGCCAAAAGCATATATAGTCCAGACCTCCTGAGAGCAGGCAGTGCTGGGGTGAACTGTGTGATGGTCACCTTGCCATTACATCTGTATGGTACCTTTGAAGCTCTTTGCAAGGTACCTTGTAAAACAGAGTGAATAGAGTATTGAGAATGAGTAGAGCCATTTTCCTGCGTTTCCAATAGCCTTGCAGTCATCAACATGAGTAAGAGGTTTTACAGTGACCATCTAGAGGTCCAGAAATGACTGTGTTAATGGTTGTCTTCATCAGTTAAATTCACTGGTCTGAAAAGCGTTATTGTTTTGATGTTTTATCTAAACACACAGAAAAGCAAGGGGAAAAAGTGATTTGTCTCATTTTCTTCGGTGTCTATGTTCATGCCTGTCTATAGTGTGAAGGCTACTAAAAGATTTATCAGTCTTTGTTTCTCTGTGAGCTTGTTTGCTCATGTAGTACATCAGGAGTGGGCCTGGTTCCTCTGTACAGGAGAGAAAGCTTTATGGGATCATTTAATTGTTCCTTAAGGTAAAAGTTACCCGATGCTGCTCAGCTGAGGGGAGCATTCACACATCTTGTGTACCATTACAATAGATTTTAATTGCTGAGTTTATTAAATCAGAGACCTGTGTGAGCTGAAGATACAGTACCATACTTAGTACCCATATGGGTTATTTTGGTTTCATTATTGACTTGCCAGACTTTATCTTGCTGTTAGGTAATTCCTATCCTTTTTCCCAGTTCTCTTTCCTTTTCCCTGTTTTGTCAGAGGCTCCATCACAAAGTGGATTTGGGCAGAGATAAGGAGAGAAGATAGGGTGCCTGCTTCTTGTACTTGATTAGAGTAGTCACTGAGTTTGGAGATAGGCAAAAGCATCAGCCTTAGTGCCTGAAGTTCATCCAGTTCATGACTTCTGGTTCACAAACCCCACCAGGGTTGGTTGTTGTCTTGTGCTCAGGATTGTCAAGTCGCTTGTAGGATAAACGGGACTAAAGCTACAGGAGGTATTTGTAGGCCAGACTTAAATGTCAAGGTGTTTGCATGGAGACATGTTTCATAAGTGGTGGATCCGTTCCTTCATCTGTGATAACTCAATAATTCATCATGTGCCTTTTTTTCACCTCTTAATTTATGCCATGTGCCCATCTGGAGCCGGTGGTGCCTTCCCCTGC
Source organism: Forpus xanthops (assembly GCA_032466535.1). NCBI lineage: Eukaryota > Metazoa > Chordata > Aves > Psittaciformes > Psittacidae > Forpus > Forpus xanthops. The sequence continues at coordinate 13,307 of JASSUY010029404.1, forward strand.
AGGAGGGTGCTGGGGGTTGCATTCTGATGTTCAACAGTACATTTTTCTGAGCGCTGTTACTGTTGGTTGGGATTGGTCCCATAGCCCTCTGTGAATCTGAGTGAATAAATTCAGTCATCAATTTTAGTTACCTGATTCTTGGCTCGCACCGTTTTTCTCTGGTTCCTACAGTTGCAGCCATTTACTTGGCAGGGATGGGGGGAAGGTGACTGTTGCATCTAATTCATCCCTTAGAAAGTCATTCTGAGAGACAAAAACCGTACGCAGTCGATTTCTTCGGGTAGCTCTATGTCCCTATCAACTCTATGTCCCTTTCAGGAAATGATTAATGTGCTGAAAATCATGTGGTTTACTTCTGTGGTTTTCTAATTCCTCTCTGTCTGGTGACTATAGAAGAGAAAGGAATGTAGATGAATTTGACTGCCTCTCTGTTACTGCATTTGAGAAGTACTCAAGAGGTTTCTCTACTTACTTACCAATTGGGCTCGTTGGGGTAGGAGCTCTACCAGATGATGACTTATACTGAACGTGCTTCTGTTATGCTGTCCCTGTTAGAACTGAGTTCCCAGGTGTTTCTCCACCCTCAGTTCCCCTGTACCCACTCATCCGGTATAAAAACCTCTTCTTCCTCACAACAGAAGGCCAAAGTGGAGCAATCCAAACTCCAGCTCTGCTCTGCTGTGATTCCAGGGAGGCAGTTGCTTATCTAGGCAAGAGGAAGCTCAGCTTGTCCCTCCCAGGAGAGAGATGCAGGAGCTTACAAGAAACACTGTGACTTCTACATCCACTCAGTGAATTCTGCTGTTTCTCCTTCTCAAATGTAAGGTTGCCCTTCAAGAAGCCGTTTATCACTTCCTTTTGAGCAGTGGTCTCGTGCCATTGTAGTTGTGAATAGTGCCTGGTCCCTGCTCAGTCTTTGAAAAGAGCTACTTGGAAAACTATCCCTGTTCGTTGCATTCATCTTCCTCTACTGAAGTGACCTTGCTTATCCCCCCATCTCCGTACAGTTTGGTTGATCTTTGGTGCAACTGTTGGAGGAATATCAGTCTGCAGACTCACATTGTGTAAGAGGTATCAATTGATGGATGAAGATAGGGGGCAAGACTAGTGCTAGCATGTTCTTTTGTTCCTGGGTTAATTGGTTATCCTGAGGACCAGTTTGTCCTTATGCCTTCTGCCCTTGCCCCCTTCCCCAGATTATGCTTGTGATTAAGATCTATCTTTTCTAGGCTGCTATGGTTGGGGCAGCCTTGTTTGGATTGGTTCTTCTGTGGGAAGGAGAGCCAACTTTAGAGGAGAGGTGGGGAGCAGAGGAGATGTGATTGTCTGTCCCTGCACCTTCATGTAAACCAGCAGTGTTTGCTCTTTTCCTAGAGCTGGGCAAACAGACAAAGCTACAACCCTTGGAAGCAGCATTCAAGCAAACTGTTTATAGACAAGGTCATTGAGAAAAGGAGTAGAAAGGGGGAAAGGTTATGAGAGCTGTGTAGTTTTTTTCTCCTGCCTGTCCCTTACTTCTTGTCCCTTTAGGCTGTTGCTCAGTCTTCATTTGGCAGTGAGTGAAGAGATGAGAGCTGTAGCTGGCTAAAGGTGGTGTGCCTTGTACACATACACAGAACTGACATGATAGGATGCTTCACTTCAGGAGTACCATTGTATGGTATGAGAAACTGTGGAGGTTTCATGCTAATGCTTAAAATCTGTGTTGAAGTTGTATGCTGAAGGCCACTTAAGTATTTACAATTAAGATGCAAGAAAGTGAAATTCACTTTTATTGAGGTAGTGAGCTACTTGGTTTCTGCATTAAAATAATATTTATTAAATAACGTCCTGTGCTACTGGAAGTTAAGAAATCAGTGTGAAGATTTGCACAGGATTAAATCATGTTCAAGAGTGGAAGGGTTTGTACTGCTTTTGTTATTACGAGGGTGGTTTTCCTTTATTTCTAAGCATTTTGGAGGTGCAGCCTGTGCTAGTTAGAGGTCTGTGAGCCCAGAAGGCAAAGTATGATCACCTCTGGATGGGTGATTAATATAAGTGGCTTACAGCCATTTCACATGCTCACTAAGAACCAAACCCCAAATATTTAACCCTTCATAAATGGCTTTTTTTGGTAGCTATGCAGTTTTAATGAGAAGGGACAAAAGTCTGCTGTCACTACCAAATAATAACTTCCTGGCCTTTAGTTGAATGAAATGGATATTAAGAGGCCATAAAAAGATGAAGTAATAGGAAAATCTTGCTACTTAGAGCAGAAGTTTATTTATATCCATTTATTAATGGAATTAAGTAGCCTGTTCTTCTGTCTATGTTAGTTAATAGTCCCTTGTGTATGAGAATGCAGACCTTTTCATTACAGTTCCTTTCATTTCTTCTAATAACCTTATGGACGTTGCCATCTAGACGCAGGCTGTAATGCCTGCTGGTTGTGCTGTTTATTAGGCACTGTCACTGCATTTAGATGCTGCACCCTTTTTCTTCTCAGTGCTATGGGATTCTTGGCTGACTTTGCAGGCGCTGCTTTCTGGCAGTAGTTAAGTGCCTTTTGGGTCTGGTTATTCACTTTTACTTTGTCAGAAAGAAAACAGTGAGCAAATTCCTTACTTTTATCTTTGCAGGTGCAGTTACCTTCTCCTGTCCTTCGGCTGCTGTTCTAGAACCACCTGATACACTTGAATCCACACTGAAGTGGTTGGGTTAGGGTTAGCATTAGCTGTTAAGGCTAACTCTGAAGCAGATAGTTCTCTTCCTGCTCGTTGAAACTCTTCACTTTGCACCATTAACTATTTGGAGTAGAGGCACTAAGGCTCATGCCAATGATTTTAGCAACTCATATTGCTCTATTGATTCCAGCAATTCAATGAAAATGCATAATACATTCCTTTCCTAACCGCTTCCAGCCATTTAATATCCACACTCATAAACAAACCTTTGTGATGGAGCAGATACTTTTCCTTAAGAGCCTCTCCCTATTCAGAAGTCTGAATCAAAACCAGCTTGTCATATTGACTAAGAGATAAATTTGATGTTGCCTGGTCCATCTCCCTATACAGACACATCTTGACACAGTGTATTTGAGTGCTAATAATGACATTAGAAGATGTTGGAAAGAGATCTAATTCAGCATGTGGAAGTGACTTTGCTGTCATCTCCTATTTTCTGCACAATTGACAGGAGATACTTGGGGCTGAATTTTCACGTTCAGGTCAGATTTCCAAGGCGTGAGACTGGCTGTTAGAAACAGATAAGGCCTAAACCAATATCCAGCTATTTGTTGGGAGTGTCAGCAGTGCTGGGAAGTTGAAAAGGGTGCTTCACTTTTCTGTTTGTGACATGACACAGCACCGTAGATTTCATTGGCAATGAAATCCAACCAACAGCCCCGTGTCAGGCTTTGGAATTTCTTCCCAGGAGGAATTTGTGCCTGGGAAGAATAAAATGTTTTCAAGCCATGTCATACTCTTTGGCCAATGTGGTCTAAAGTTCTTTAAGGAAATCAAGGTGGGTATCAATACCCTCATGGTACAAAATGGCAAGTTACACCTCAAGCTTCCATTGTCAGATACGAGTTTTATATCTGTACCTCATTTGTAGCATGCAAGACACTCAAAAAGAGTAGGAAAGATACTACCTTGGGCAAAACCAATGCTCACCACTTCAAATGATCCCATAGATACTTCATACAGAGTTGGTTCTCAGACGGCCCATTTTGTATCCCATCTCGTACTTTCAGCTAGGCTGCATCCAGCTTTCTGTTGATGGATGTTCGTGTCAGAATTAGTCCTGAAGAGCTTTGCTCAAAGAGCAACTATGAAGAACAGCTTCTAAACAACCTACTTCCATACCCTCCTATGGTGAAGCACTGTCCTGTGAGCACCTGAGCCTTGCTCATCTGCTGCTCATGAATGCTGAGTAGCAGGACTTGCCACCCTCTCAGCTCCACTGCTGATTCACAGCCTTTCTGTTTGCTGCTGTCTTCTGCTTCCCTTCACAAAGCAGGTTGAACTTCCCAAAGCCACAGCATTAGCCCGGCAGCAGGGAGTTTTCTGATGGAAGTTGTTCTTTGTCTGCAGAAGGAAAGGGATGTAGAATGAATAGTGTCGATATTTTTGTTTTTCTGATGACAAGAGTTTGTATTAAAACACCCAAAATACTGTTTCAAACAGCAGCAAAAAGTCTCTCTGGCCTCGTATCAGCTCTATTTTGATACCTGAGAAACAGCAAAACATGGTTCAAGAGCACAGGAATACTTCTCTAATGCATGTTACAACATCTCCCCCCAGGTTTGTAGCTCTGACTTCTTCAGCCAGAATGACATCTTTACATGTGAGAGCTTTGGATAAGCTTTTTCCAGACTCTTCCCAGCCTGGATAAATCTTTGTCACCTAATCCATGCAGCAATTGGTTCCTTCAGTTTAATTAGTCAGTGGGTGAAGCAACACCTCTTTTGATATGACCACATTCTCTTTTTGACCCTTCTTGCTTGGAGGGAAGTTGTAAGCAGTGATGCTTCATCACTGGAACAGAAGCAGCAGAAGCTGTTTGTTCATCTATCTCATGTGCCTTCCAAAAAGCTGCCTTGTAAATAGAGGTGTTTTCAAGTTTAGCAGAGTGTGGGGAAAGCATGTATTTAAGTTGCACTGGGACATCAAGTGTGAATTGCCCCTGCAGGAAGACAGTTGGAGGATAAGTTCCCACATGGAAAGGCACAGTAGGTACAGGATTCATGCTCTGACATGATGGGAAGAAGCCCCTCTGCTGAAGGATGTGGTTTAATCAGGTAGATTAACTGCACGCCTTGATATTGTGACTGCAGTCTGAAGAGTGACCGGTTGTACACTCAGCCAGGTGCTGTTGGTATTAGTTCAGCCTCTGTTCCTTTAGGAATTGATTGTGGAGACTATTGTTGCACTTTGGAAAAAACATGCTAATTTGTATCTCTTTCTTCTAATTTAATTGCCTAAAATAATAGTTTAATATCAATCCCAGTTCTTAAAGACTGTACTGATTGTTCCCAATAAAAGAGGAAGGTGTTTGTTGAGTAGTACATGCATTGGGGGGAAAAGTACATGCCTTTACTTAATCAGAGTGAGCAAGGATTGGGAATGCACAGCAACTCTGCTCTGAGGTAGGGAACAGTTTTGCTTCTCCTGTGTTCTTTCCCTGCTGGGGAGAGCTTGGAAAAACACTGGAATGATTTTAAGATCTTAATAAACACCACAGGAAATTGGAGGTTCTCCCATTGGCAGTTCCAAGATGAAGTGGTTTAACTTTAATATCAAACCTAATTTGTCAACTTGAAACGTGTTTTCATAAAAGGCAAAAAAGCAATCTCTTTTGGAGATGGCTGGTCTTGATCACGGGTGATGTCCTCTTGGTTTAGCACAGTGGGGGAAGTAGCCCAAGGTACGTTCGCTCTATCTAAAACCAAAAGCTGCTGCTTTTGGGTTGCAGTGAAATGTTGTTCATAATCACCTAGGCACAGTAAGGAGGTGACAAGGAAAACTTATACAGAGTTCAGCCATATCTGGGTTAGCTGTGCTGCAAGTTGCTGAGCACATAAGGAGCGAAACACCACGAGCGATGGGAGGACTTGCTCCCATCTCTGCTCCCCAGCATCCATCAGCCCCATATTCCAGCAAACCTGCCTCCTGATGGCTCTTAAAGATGCTGACTTACACATACTCATTTGTCTCCATCTCTGAGCGAAGATCTTTTGAACCCACATGCTTAAAACGTGTAGTTGTAATAGTGAGCAAGCGACAGGATCGGTTGTGGTGGATGTTGAACCAGATACACAAGAGCAATACAGCATGTGAGCATCTATTCAAATGGGAGATTTACCCACAGGAAACGTTTGCTCTCTAGCTGTAAAATGTATTACAGGAGCAGGGAAGTGATTTTTACTAGACCAGTGTTTTGAGCTGGTAAACGATGATCATCTACTCAAATGGCACTGACAGATCAGAGCTTGCAACAGCTAACGCCGTGCTGGGATATGATTTTACAACCCTATAAATTTCCAATGCATTATTAGGGCAGAATGCGTTAAGCATGTTGAATACTTTGTTCGTTTGATGGCAAGGAATGGAAACGGTTGGGAAATCGTTTGCTCATAAACATGGAGTATGTGACCAGGCTACTGCTCCATGAGTAGTTAAAACAAAGCGCACGGGGTATGGCAAAGATGAGGTCATAAATTTGGGGTCATGTATTCTTTAGTATGCTTTTGTAGGTAATAAAACTTCATTTCTTTTGCAAGCACGTATTTACAGGGGTTTTTTTTTTGGTACTGTTACCTTACTTGCAATAGAGTTTGAACCACACTGTGTAAAGCATATAACACAACAGCCCATGATCAGGTTGCAGTAAAAATACAACACTAATAACTTCTGATGTGACTGTGGTGGGCTCAGGGCTAACCCTGGCTGTGGTCAGGCTGGTCTCCAACAAGCTCTAAGAGGTTCCAGGCAGAACAGCCTGTTGCAAACCATGGTATTCAGCATGCTGAGGAACAACCTCCTGATGCTCAGGTTGGTTGCAAGGGGCTTGCACTGTGTCTGCCTTCAACTGGACGTCTCACCCTGCCTCCCCTGTGCCTTGCTTGGGAATCAGCATCACGTGCTGGTGCTCTAAAGACGTGATGTGGTCTTTTCACTCCTTCCTGGATTGCCTCTTACCAACTAAAGAGCTGTGCTTGGCAGCAGTGGACGGTGTCAGCAAAGCTTCACGTGCCATGATGCTTAGTCAAGGTTAGTCTTCTGCCTACGTGCCTGTCACTGGAGCAGTTGCCTTGGTGAGGGGAGGGAAAAGGATGTCATTGTGTCTCTTAGTTGAATAAAGTACCTGGATTCACTCCTGTTTCTTTCTGCATGAATTCTCCCATCTGTTTACAGCAGAAGAAATGAAGCCACCTTCTTTTCTTTCCTGTTGAAGCCCTTAAAGTAGTCATTGTCTTTCAGGGAGTTGCCTTCTATGGCACTTAAAACTTAAGTTACTCAAGGAGCCAGAGCTGGTGTTGAACTGTTACCCGTACTGGTGGCGGTGTGTTCATAGATCTGATGAATCACTTTCCTGTTGGGAAGTGAGTCAGAAGATGCAAACTCATGACTGTATACAGAGCAGCTGTATACAGCATATGTGTATGTACATGCATTGCCCTAAATTCAGCCTCCCTATGGGTCCCAGGTGAGTGGGGCAGCTCTGTTTCATATGTCTCCTGTTACCTCTTCTTACCAGTAGTGATTATGATCTTGTAAAGCAGCTTCAGAGCAAGTTGAATTAGTAAATTGGTCTGATGGAAAGCTGACCTAGAGCTTACATGTGTGTTCTGTAAGATAAAGAGACCTGACCCACAATTCAGTTGTGGGATATTGTGGGTCGCACTCAAGAGGATAGGTGACAGCACAAGTGGAAGGGAGCAAGCCACAGTGGGCTTGCTGTTAATTGAATTAATGCATGAAGATACATCTTGTGATCATAAAAGTGCCTTACAATTTCTTGTTTTGCTTTTAGTCCCCCCTTGCAGTGGCCCTCCATTTCTGTGAGCAGTCAAAGCCTATGCTTAACCAGTCATGCAGAAATGAATCTGTCGAGCGTATCTGCTTGCAAAGGGCTCTTTGCTTTCTGAGCAGCTAAACTAGAGAAGTTTCTTAATGTGAAGCATGAATCTAAATGAGTTAACCAGGTTTTATTTCTGATCATATTCACTGTGTTCAAGGTGCTTGTTGCAATATCTTAGCTTCCCTCAAGGAATCTTTAACACTCTTCCTGAGTGAGGCATTGGAGAAGGTGCTGTCCCTACTATGGTATGTTTGGCTTAATCCCTGTGGTCCTTAAAGGCCCCCAGTCATTGTGTGTCAGGTTGATGCTTGATTGCAATGTGTGGGGAAGAGAAGGCTGCAGAAGGACTTGGATAAACTGAACTGGCTTGTGGGACCCTCACACTCAGCAGCGTGGCAAGCATCCTGGCAAGTCCATGGGGTAAGTCTGTTCCAAGCGTGTGATACCTCATGTACTCCCTTGTCCCTCTTCACTGCATCAGAATGGGACCTGCCGAGGTGCCAAGCATCCTGTGCTCCTCTGGCACCCTGTGGGAGCTGGCTAGGTTAGCTGCTGCCCTTCCCCTTGGGACCGAAGTTACTCCCCGCTTTCTGCAGGAGCTGGAAGGCCGTGGATGCATCCTCACTTCCTGCTCTTCCCTCTCTTTGTATGCTCCTTGCCCCCATGAAGGAAACATTGGGTCAGGACACTGCTTTTGTGGAGGATGTCCTCAACATAAAAAGGACATGGAGCTGTTGGAACAAGTGCAGAGGAGGCCACGAGGATGATCAGGGGACTGCAGCACCTCCTGTATGAAGATAGGATGAGAGAGTTGGGGCTGTTCAGCCTGGAGA
>JASSUY010029405.1:0-15147 GCA_032466535.1 Forpus xanthops
TGCGGCCGCGGCGCGATGGGAGGAGGCGGCGGCGACAGCGGGCCCTGCTGCGCGCGGCACCGCGTGCTCCCGCGGGCGCGGAGGTGAGTGGCGGCGGGAGGGGCGCGGAGGAGATTTGGGGGGGGTGTGGGGTGTGGGGGGTGTGAGCTGCACGGGTCTCTTCCTGGCCGGGCGAGGGCTCCGCGCTGCCGGTGTAGGGAGGTCTGGGGCCGCGGCCAAGGAGCGCGGCGGGGTCCCCGGGGCCTGCGCGGGTCCTTCTGCGCCTTCCAGAGGCGGCGGAGCGCGGGGAGCTCTCCCTGGAAACGCGTTCCCCCACCCGACCGCGGGGTCCGCTGTTCCCCGGGGTCTCCCCAGCCGCCCCTGCCGGGCGGGATCCGCCGCCGCTCCCCTCGATAGCGGGCGTGTCCCCCGGGGGACCCCGGCTTGGCCGCTGCTGCCGGGCTGAGCGCGACCCTCAGCCCTGCCCGGCCGCCTCCAGAGACAGGGTGTCAGGCGGCTCCCGCCGCAGAGCAGCGGCCGCCATGGCGCCCCCTGCTGGCGTGGCGGGGCCCGGCCGCTGGGGCGGGGCTGTTGCGGGTGCCCGGGATCCGACGGCGGGCGGGATCCTGAGGTGAGACGGCGGCGGTTGCACACCGGGTTCGGCCGTGCTGCCCATCGCCCCGGCGGAGCTTGAGGGGAGCCACGAAGTAAGGGCCTCCTGGGGCACCTGGGCCTGCTGCCCGCCTCCGTGGGCACCCCGGGCTCACACCCGCTCCGGACGGAGAGCAGGACGGTAAGGTGAGGGTTGTGCCGTGGTGTCCCCTCTCCTACGGCAGGGAAGGGGAAATAGCTGGAACCGAGCCCATTGACCAAATTCACACGGTGCCGGGATGGCCCGGGGGCCTCTGACCATGTGGCTCGTGTGGTAACCTACCTGGTGTTCTCTTCCTGGCTTGGGACCTCATGCCGCATGAGGAGGTTATTGGATAAATTAAGGGGTTAAGCACTGAGTTGCAGCGATAGCGTGAGTTGTGTCTTCTTTGTAACGCTCATGTTTTGGCAGGGTGAGGTGGTGGTAGCGGTTTCTTTAGCTGGAGTTTACCTTTTCTGTATGGCTGCTGTTGAGACCCAGACATCCAAATGCTATGGTCGGGCTTTGGTGTCAGAACCGGCAGTGTTCTCATGAGAATTTGGAGGGTGCCTGACACAGAAACGTGGGCAGCAGAGAACATAAGGTGTGAGTGGAAAGGCAGTAATATCTTGCAGTATGAATTATGAAATGCCCTTCAGCGCAACGCACTTCGCGTTTCACCTGCTCATTTGGGTATGCAAATAGAATATATGTCCATCTCAGTGGCAACAGCCTTTTTTGCAAGAAACAAATTATTTTAGAGCGTTCGTCGCCTTACCGGGGGTGAAATTGTCCCCACTCTCTAACTTTGAAATGCATTTCCAAGTATGATTAGGTTGGCTAAGACAATGAATGAGACAAAGAAATAAGATATTTCTTTCATGCTGAATACGGACACTGTTAAGCATGCACTGGAGATGTTACTTTATGGCTCTAGCACTTAGTCGGCTGTTTTGGATAATAAACATGCAATAATGAAGTGCAATTAAGACATCTTAAGCGTTTGTTCTTTTTTTTCCCCCTTTAATCCATTGAAAAGTGTGGAGAGGCTCCTTAGGAGTTAAAATTTGCCTTGGCTTTTATTATGCATCCCATTCCCGCCGGTGTCTCGGTAATCTGTAGTTCGCAGTACGAACGGCTGCGTTGTTCCCCACCTCCTCTTGCCGTACTTCCTGCTTGGAGGCACCTGCTGATACCAGCGAGCGGCCCAGCGCCTGTCCCGGCTGCCAGCTCCTCTTCTCTCCCACCCACGGTAATGGCAGAGCGCTGGGAATGTCTTGGAGCCGCTCCTCCGGCAGGCAGCAGGAGCAGGGAATTTTGACCAGTCTCCTGGTAACTGGAAGCCGCTGTCCTCTTACACACTGGTGATCTCTGTCACCTGCGTTGTGCTTACCTGTCAGAAGACAAAGCTGAATGTGCAGCCTTTATGCTGTGCCTTCCCTTTCATGCCTGCCTTCCAAACGCTGATTCTTCCCCTTTCCTGGTTCTGGGTGATGGTTACCTCATCCAAAGCAGCACAGGGCTTGTTGGCTTGAAAACAGTTTTTCCTGTTCTATCTATGTTTCTATCTTTACATCTTAGGCTGGGATGTTTTCTTCCCCTTGCGTTCTCCACTCCTTTCACTAGGAGTGTCCCTCGTATAACTCGGAAGCGCTCAGGTCTGAGATCAGTCGTTTTCCACTCTTGTGTATTAGCACTGGGGCTCTGATGATTCACCGTCTACAACTTTGTTCCATTAGGATTTGATCCCATTTTTCTTAAAGCATCCAAATTTCTTGGAAGTTTCAAAATGAGGTTTTTGCACATTGCCCTGGGGGCATGGTTGGTCACTCTGTCTGCCTCTTATTTTCCTTCTTTCTTGAAATCTGTGGGAACCCAAGTAGGAAAATAATAACTGTTGAATGCTGCTTTGTGATGGTGGAAAACCAGCTAATGCATTTTTCATTTTTAAGTAAGTGGTAGGGAGGGAAATCTTTTTTTCCTAATTTCTTTAAATTAATGCAACACTTAATTGCTTTCAGTGCTTAATGTCTTTCCACCACCTTGCACCTGCTTTTTTTATGCCTCTCTACTTCTATGATCATGGACCTGGGAGGAGAGGCATGAACATACAGAGCTCTGTAATAGCAGCTGGGTATTAATGCTGACTTAAATTGGAAACTCTCTGTCCCAGTCCACTTTCTTTGTAGCTCTTCCCCTTCTCATCCTGCCATTAAAATATTTTCCATCATTCCCATGACTTAAACCTCGTACAGGTTTTTATGCATGTTTTCTGTTGTTGTGAATACTTTGGTGATGTAGGGTACAATCTTAGAAAATCTGAAGCAGGAAAAAGGAGTTAGTTGCTACCTATGCAAGCTTTTGAGAAGAAAAGGTGACAGTGGATCGTTTTGTGTCAGTTTCCATTGACTTCAGTGAAGCTGTGAGTGGCTGAGTCCTTGCAGACCAAGAGGGAATTTGCCCTGAGGCTTGTTTCTGTGACTTGGGCCTGTTTGTGTGCACCCTAATGATGGTCCTCTGGCAAAAATAGTGAAGGTTTTTCATTGCTATTGTACAATGTCAAACTGATCTGGATTGCTGTTAGCACTGTGTGAGCCCTGCTGAAGAGACAGACAACTAAATCAGTGCCAGATTTCTGATTTAATACTACTCTTGTGCCAGTGCATTACTTCAGCTTTTTCTGTCGAGCTTTCTTGTGACTGGTTTTTGCAGGGGGGCTGCCTGTCTTTATCTAAAGTTCTGTCGTGTGCTATCTTTGATCTTTATTTGTGAATTCCCCCCCTCCTTTTTTTTTTTTTTGGAGATAACTTACAGATTTCCGTACAACTGTGGCATTCTTCATTGATCTGTATTTGAAACACCTTGATTTGTTCTCTCAGAGACTTAAGAAGTATACCTGTTCTAACAGATTGGTTTTAACAAAATTGAGGGTTTTGCTGAAGCCATCCTCTTTACTTGAAGGTTTACTGTCAGTAGCAGCATCTTCGTTTAGGAGGTGACAGTATAATGAAAATTTCTCAAAACCATTTTGATTCCTGTTAAGCTGCTTCATGAGGTAATGTAGGTCTAAAAGCTCTCAGCTCCTCTGTCCTTCCTCTCTTCCACTTATTGAACCGGCTGTGTTAACCTAGCTACTGAAGTAAATTGTAAGGGGCAGCTTAAACTGTGGTCTTTCTTTTCTTAGCGCATTTTGGGAGTTAATGTAACTGGACCAACAGTGGTAAAATGCAAATACTGTAAGTTTATTCTCGGTGAACATGGAGAGTTTAGGGACTGCTCACTGGTTTTCCCTTATCGGCTGCTGTGTGAAAAATACGAAGGCGAAAAAGCAGTACATTGGGCTGGATTGTTTAATCATCAGTATACTTATTGTTCATTTTGATGCAGCTTGGATTTAAGCCATGAATTAAACGGATTTAAACAGTGTCTGTTTGATGCAGTTAGTCCAGTACCCTAGTTAGTACTTATATTTTCTAACTGTGTGTAATCAGTGTGTGTAAAATTAGGAGTGAAATGATAGTTCTTTGGTTTAATACTCTGAGATATATTCTCGCACAGAATTGAACTGAACTGAGTTTAGTAGATGGTTTTGGTATCTACTGTGGATCATTTAAGAGGTATTCTTATTTTTAGTGGTGTTTTTGAAAGCTAGGTACCCAAAGCTATTTGAAATCTTAGTATGGATAAATTTCAGACAATTGCTCTGGCAAGGACTTTTGATCCACTGGATTTCCTGTCCAGATTAACTTTTGGTAACTGTTATACCTTAATTTTAGCATCTTTTCAGCATGAGGGACAAGATCCAGTTTGCCTGATCTGAGTTTCCTATTGTCCTTTGTTGTAGGTAGCGAAGATGGTACAGTCCCCTCTTGTGTTACTGCTGCTGGCAGACTAGAGTTTGAGAGCCCGTGAGATCGGTTGCTGCCGCATTCTCTATTCAATGTTTCAAACCGATCCAAGGAAGTAACGCTCTCCTCTTTGGAGAGGCCATAAGATGCATGTTATGAATTGTCTCTCCTTGGTCAATGATAAAGAAAATGGAGCTATTCCAGTCACAGCAGGATTAATGAATGAGGATACGACAACAGAACCTCAGCTTTCTCAGCCTGCAGCACCGCTGCCCCCTCCGTCATGTCCCCTCGCAGGGACACCCCCAGCCCCTCCGCTCCCCCCGGGGATGCCACCGCCACCACCACCTCCTCCTCCACTGCCTGGGCCAAATGTACCTCTGCCTCCACAGCTGATAAATGGACATGACAGCCATGGCAAAAAGAAACGGATGCGGAGCTTTTTCTGGAAAACCATCCCTGAGGAACAAGTCCGCGGCAAAACCAATATCTGGACGATTGCTGCAAGACCGCAGTATCAGATCGATACAAAGACAATCGAGGAGCTTTTTGGGCAACAGGAAGAAACCAAGCCCCAGGACCTCCGAACTCGGTCTTTAAAGTCTTCATTTAAAGAGACTAAAGAGGAGGTAAGAACTGAAGTCTGCTGTGGGAATTGGTGTGAATTCTGACTCGCCTGTCTCCTCTCTGTCTTGTTTCATCCATATGGCAAATGTGTGTTGATTTGAGGGAGAGGGGAACCTCTTTATTCTTAGTGGCACAGATTTGTTGTTGAAGGAGCGAGCTAACAGCATTTTATTATTTTAAGTTGGTAAGTGCTGTGCTTTGATCAACTGTTAATATAAATAAGTGGAAGGAGCTGAAGGCATGTGTATTTACTCATGTTGGATAGCTCTTGGAGTCTTCAGTGGAAACATGGGTGTATTGTAACTTTTCAGCTCTTCCACTGTGTCTGTTGTGCAAACAAAATGTTCTACGTGTAAACATGAAGCAGGCAAGAGGGAAGAGGATCAGATTGCAGGGGTTAATGCTGTGTATACCTGTGGTGCCCTAGAGGCGTCAAGGAAGGAAAGTACCAGTGTGACAGCTTGGAAATAAAGCATAGTGTAGTGGCTAAGAGAATTTATTATTTAATTGAGATAATTTTAAAGTTTCAACTTTCATAAATGTTGCTTTCCTGCTAATGAAAACTTTATGTTGTCTACCTTGCTTTTCTGAACACTGAAATAACCTTCCAGGAAGGTCTGAAGGTTGTTCCTGCTTTCTGTTCTGGTGGCAAGGAGGTCTATACCAAGCACTTTCAGGTTCAAACACTTCCCAGTGAACCGATAAGTAGCTTGTCTGGTTCTTAGATCCTGGTTTATAGACAGCCTCTTTGTGAAGCCTGAATTGAACTGTCTCAAGTGATCATTCTGTAAAGTAATTGGAGGGTTGAAATGTAGATTTAATCACTGGTGTGTCTCTACATCCATGTTAGCTTGTAAACAAGATACAGAGGGCACAGGGTTAAGACTTGTAATGATGCATTAGTTTTTACTAAGAAAATAGGAGCTTGAAGTTGGTGGTGTCTTGCAGGACTCAGGAGAGGATGTCAAAGTAAGATTGGCAGGGACAAGGTGAAAAACCAATGTGCTGATAGCGTGTGTATTGTACATAGAATAAAGTAAGGTGTTTAAAACAGGTGTGTGTATTGCAGACTCTGAAACGCTGACATGGGGAAGGAGTAATTGGGGCCATCGTCAGAGGTAGTCATTAACCTCTGCGCTGTTTTCAGGCTATGTTCATCTTCAAATGAGGATTGCAGTGAGTGGACTTCCTGTGCAGCATACAGATGTACACAACTCCAGCCTGGTGTGTTTCCTTAGAAGCTCCCCCTTTCAGGACTGGTGCGTGGTGAAGATCTAGTTACAGTAAAAATGATGATCAGCTCATAAACTGAATGTGGTCCCTGGTACAGTAGCAGACAAAACCCCAACATGCTCCCTCCAGAACTCACACATTTTCATGTGTAGCTTTAAAATCGGCGTCCTGGTGAGGTTAAGAGTGGTGTTGGGAGATTAAAATTACAGGCCTGCAAAATGAGGGTTTCTCCAGAGTGCCTTGGAAACAAAAACCTGCCTTGCTACAAGTTGGTGTTGTTGCGTATCAGCCTGGAGCTGATATGATGATCTAGTGCATCTCCACTGCTTGATGCTTGTCCACTCTGGCTTAGGGCTCATGCAGTTCCATAGCACATGGCAGCAGTGAGGCAACAGGACTTCCCTGTGAGTTATGCTAAGTGACAAAATGTGCCACTCTGTTGCTAAGCTGTGCAGAGCGTGCCACGGCAGTGTGTCAGACAGCAGTGAGCAATTTCTGGTGCGTGTTAATGGTCTTTGCAGTACTAGCCGCTTAGCAAGGAGGGAAGGAGATAATCCTCAACAGCTATGTGTTATTGGAAGTGCGGAAGCACAGATAAGCAGCAGCTCGCGTGCTTAACGTTACTACAGGTGTCATTCAGCAGGAGTATGGATGTTTGAAGCATAAGCAATGCTTGTGATTTCTGTCGTCAGTGCTGTCAGCTGCTGCTCACTTACTTTAATGTATGATGGTTGTCCTCAGCTTCTGATGGAAGGAGTTTGGGGCAGGCTGAGGTACACAACATCTGTGTGACTTTGTGGAGGGCATGTCAGCGTGGGGCTGAGGAAACTGTGGTTCTGTTCCTGGCTGTGTCATTGTCCTGGCTTCCCCCTTGTCCAGAGGAAACTGGACAAGACATTTTGTTTGTCAGTATCTCTATTCCTTTTGCGTAAACCACAACTCACTTTAGGAAGTGCTTTGTGGTCCAGTAGTGAAAATTGTTCTTTGGAGTTTAAACAGTGGAATTGGTCTAGTTGGTGTGGCATATTAACAACGAATTTTCAAGATAAATTCATGTGCATAAATTCAAGTCAATTACTTAGATCCAAATGTGAAAAAAACCCAACACATGTCTGGAAGTGCGTGGCTGAAAGTGTCTGCTCTTTTGGCTCAGCAGGGCCACTCTTGGTGCGGTGGCATAGCTTCAGTGGAAGTGGTGAGGAGTGACCCTTTAGCCAGCATAGAGGGCACTCCCCCTGAGACTGTGGTAGAGATAAGGGTTTAGTGATCTCCAGAGATCACTGTTGATTATGAAATTGCAAAACTGTGCCCACCAAACAGTTTTGGGAAAAGCTCTCACTTCATGTAGGAGCTTACAATACTCCATGTCCCTGTGATTTATACAGGGAACTTAGATGCTCAGCTCAGGTTAGGTGCACTACACATCATCATTATAACAGAATTCCCTTTGGAGACCTGAGTCAAGCTCCTGCAGCAAATGCTTTCCTTTTTGTAAACAACCCCTTGCCAAACCCTCAGGAGATTAATTAACATGTTTCCTTGACTAAAGGCTCAGTTTGCCCTATGGTTTTGTCTCAGTTGAGCCTCTGAAAAATAAGGGGTGTAGAGTTAAGTTTATGCGCCAATTTACTTTCTCCATCCTTTAGTGGTGTCACAGTATAGCACATCATGCACTCAACCAGGTTATACCTGGCCTGACAGCAGAGTGGGCAGAAGAGCTTGTTGCCAGCCAAGGGAGCTGGTCTTGCTTTCTCCTTTGAGCTTCTTCCTGTCCCTCACCTCCCCCCCAGTTTGAGCGCTGGCTCTGGCAGACACTGGACCCTCTGTAAACAGATTTAAGTAGCTCAGCAGAATGCTGTTGGGTGTGTTGTTTTCTACTGGAGTAGTTTTACGGTGTTTTAGTGAGTTTTGATGGCTTGGGAAAGGGTGCAGTGAATTCCAGAGCACTGTGCAAGGAGCTAGTGACAGGAAGAGAGAGAAGGAAGATGAAAGGGGCAAATAAGATGGCCCTTCATCCCTCTCCTAGCTGTTCCCTCTCCCTTATTTTCCCTGTGCTGGCTCTGATGGTCATTCCATCTTCTTGAGAGCTGATTCAACCTGCTAATCCCGCGGAGGACTAACAGCAAAAAATCAATGAGGTGAGTGCCAGTGCCTGCCTAAGGGAAAGAGCAGGCTAGGAATGTGACAACAGAGGGTGACATGGAGCAGAATGGCTCTGTAGTAAATTGCTGTGTTCACTCTGCCACACTGTGGAAGTGCACCTTTCCTCAACCTCTCCAGGCAGTGTGTGTGTGGCTCTGAGAATAGAGGCCAAAGTGTTAAACTCTGCAATGAGGATGTAGTGTAAGTGGAGTGGAAGCTGAAGCAGGAAGGTGTTTATAGCCATCCTAACCTCCAGCACTGAGCCTGTGCCACCAGGCTGTTCGATGCTTGCTGTAATTTTTAAACTCTATCCCATGTGAAACTTCATGGTTCTTACCCAAAGAATATACATAATGTTTTGCTTTCACAAAGCTGTCATCCACTTTGTCATGTTCTTGTTCCTCATTGACAATCTCATGGCATTTTTGCAGTCACCGCAAAGTCAATATTGGTGTGGGGCTTTATGTGTCTCCTAAAACACTCCTTGATCTTTCGTGTTGATTGCAAGTTTGTGTGAGAGTTCAGGAGCAGCTTTGCTTTTACCATCATAACAACTTCACCATGGTATTCCTGCTGAGTTTCCCCGTCCCTTGATACATCTACAGCAGTGAATATTTCAGTGGTGAATTAACACTGATCCAGCTGATGCTGTTATTACGCCACATGATCTGTGCCTGCTGCAGATTTCAGAAATAGGTTTAGTTGAATACTGTAGTGATGAGAAGCAGTTCAGTGAGACTAGGAAAGTCTGTGCTCAATCTTTAATTACAGTCCAGTGTAACTTTTTGAGTCAAGAAATCCGAGGGTGTTATTGGTAGGCAGCACTTTAAAGATCTCTTTAGGTGGCAAACAGAGATTTGGAACATGCTGTGTGGGCACCAGTGCTGAAAGCATGCATGGATAGAACATAGGAGCAAACTGAGCAGAATTTATAAGAAGCTGGGGTAATGTTTAAAGGGCAAAAAACAACAGCTTGGTAGAAAGTTGTATGCAGACAGCCTTCTGCAAGGACAGAATCAAATAAAAGCTTGGTGGGGAAGAAGAGTAGACATTATGAACAGATGTTAAGGCTGAGATTATAAATTAATATGCAGCTGAATGTGAGATGGAAGATACTGTATTTGTGCGCAAGGAGTTGTAGTTACGGAGTATGCCAGGTTCCCCTTTTCTCCTCCTCACGCTCCTATCTAGAAATGCCTTGAAGGTAGTTAAATAATGACAGCTTTTTCAAACACTTCTGATAATCTTGAAGTGGACTCCAAGCAGAGAGTGACCAAACCCCGAACTGTGTGTTTTGATTGTGTGCTTGAACAAGAAATCAGAGGGAAAAATGGAGTACAATCATATACAGAGCAAGAAGTGTGTATAAGGTCCTTGTACTTAAGAACAGCTATGACATTTTTATGTTGTACTGATAAGGCAGCTGCAGCTGGATATGTAGCCATCTGTTGTTTTTCTGCAAGGGAAGATGTTAGAAAAATTCTCCAGTTTTGTCTGAGGTTGTACTGTAAATCTGAGTTGTGTCATGGCAACCGAAGGCTTACTCAAGTGATGACTAGTCTTACTGTAAGAGTTACTGTGTCTGAAAATCATGTATACAGAAGGTTGAATATGCTTGAAAAAACCAACAAACCAACAGCCAGTTCATGATGGCAAAGCTTATAGTGCAGGGAAATCAGAGAATTAGGAGTGACCAGAGCAATTGGAGACTGGAGCTGCAGTTTGAGAGGTCAGTGAGAGGTCCCTGCAGTAAAGCATTTGAAAAAGATTAGATACTGCAGGAGGGGAGAGAGTCCTGTCCTATGTTAAGGGGCTTTTCCTTAATGATCTGTTGGGGGCCTCTCAACTCCCGAGATAACAGGAGAATAAACCACAATCTGTCCTCTTATCTTGGCATATGCTAAAACTGAAGGGGTTCAGGCTAGCAATCATCTAATTACAATGAATATGCTGATAGATATATCCTGTGTTTTCCCATCTTTGCTGCTCTCAGAAGAGAGGAAATTCCAAAATTTCAGAAAACTTTTGGATTTGATTCACTCTTTTCAGTAGCTGCAAGGGCTGTCTCCTGGGTGCGTGTTGAGGATAGCACGTTAATCACTGTCACCACCTAACTGCAGACTAAGTCAATTCTGTGACAGTGCTAACATTGCATTTATATATGTATATCTAATTTGTGTGCTGTCACAGAGGTCAAGACACCTTTCCAGCTGACAAAACCTCAAACATCACAAGTCCAATAGCAGTCTTGAACATCTGTGTGTACCAAGTTGTTTTATTGTCGCAGTCGGGTGGCATTGTTAATGTGAAACAATTCTCTTGTCTTTGTAAATCTCATGACTTTTGTAGCTGTTATCACCAAAATAGCTGTGGTAAAATTGTAACCCTTAGGATGGGATTCACTAGAACACAGCAAACATCTCAGGTTTGAGCTTGTGTGCTGTTACAGAGACAAAAACTACTGTAAAAAGTGTTAATGTTTTTCCAAAATCAGGGGAAAAAGTTAATGTTGTGGAGGGTTTTTTGCCTCTTAATCTCCAGAATTGTACACTTAAGATGATAACAGCAAATCAACTTTAACTTACGAAGCATGGGGAGGCTGCTATTTTATTTTGGGTTTCAGTTTGCAAGCAAGAGGATTTGAGCATCATGTGCCTCAGGTTGTGATTCAAGATCTACTTACCTTCCTCTGGATTAGCATGGCTGTTAGTTTGCGTGTAGGAAATGAGTAGTTCATACTGACCTCTGCTTTAGAACATCCATCCACATTTGTTACAAACCCTCTGAAATAATTGGGGTTTGAAGCATGGTACTCACTAACCATGTGGCTTTCAAATGTAATACAGTGTATTACTTGACAAGCAACATTTTGCAGATTCAGCATTATGAAATAAGCAAGAAGAATGTTTTTGCTTTGTAATGATACAAAATTTATCTTGATTCCTTCCTTCTATAAATGTTGCTATGGTTTTAGTTCTTCACTTGGAAAAGGCTTTTGTAGGCATGCTGTGTTCTTCTGTGGTAAAAAATAGTTCTGTAATATATGATTGTTGATAAGAAGTGATTCTGTATTGATTTGGCCTGTGATTTGGTGACAACTGCAAACAATTATCTATTACAATTTAAGAACTGATACCTGCATTATATGTGATTTTCTTAGGTACTGGTACATTAATCTCTCTTCCTTTCTCTCCCAGGTTTCAATTTTGGATGCAAAAAGAAGTATGAACATTGGGATATTTCTCAAACAGTTCAAAAAGTAAGATTTATATTTTCCATGCAGCTAGTGCAAGCTATGGATGTATAAAGTTACACTAGTAGTTCTCATGTTCTCATTATAGGTGTAGTTCTCATTAAATTTATTGTATATTGTGCTCTGTTTCTTGTGGAGTTTATAGTTCTGTACAGGTTTGTCTTAAGTAACTTGTCATAATTTGTTTTCTAAGGTGTTTAGTTTTCAGTGCCATTATGACTTAGCGCCAGATATTCAGAGTTTGCTACTCTCGACCAGTTGAAGTGAGTTTTCAGGAATAGTTAAGGGGAATCCTTATGTCTCATGTAATACTGCATGAGACCTGCTTTTCACTGGCTTCCTTTTTTTATAAAGAACTAATAGAAGAGGGTGAGGTAGGGAATTTCTTTTTAGCAGCTAGCAGTTTCAGTGTTATCTTTATTCACTGATAATGTTGCCCTTCAGTAAAGGCATCACTGAAATGGTATTAGAACAGTCCTGCTGTGGACAGTGATACATAACCTCATTACAACTCCTTTGAATAGCCCTGGCATGGGTTTTTGGTTCTTTTTAACTATTCACCGTGCAAGTGTTAGAAGTATGTATGCTCTATTGTTTTTTCAAGGTCTGCTGAATCCATCATTGAAGATATCTGTCACGGACGAAGTGAGCCCTATGGGTCTGAACTGCTGCATGAATTTCTTAAATTATTACCAGAAGCAGAAGAGGTAAACAATGGTTTTACATGGAACTTGTGTTTTGTAGAGTTCTACTGCTTGGGATTCCCAAAGCCTTCCTGAGGCTAGGGGTAGGAAACCACTGAGTGTAAAGGTTTCATCTTCATTTGACATATGGTTTTGAGGTCACAGTCTAGTCATTCCCTTCATATCAAGTAATTCCACTTACTTGTAAGGTGCGTCTTAACGAAAGTAGTGGTAAAGGTATTCTTGTTTCTCTGATGTTCCTTACGATGTACCTTTTGTCCCATAAATGTTCTAACAAGGCCTGGAACCCTCCTGTGTGCAGATAAGATAACTCTACTGGGGTGGGCTGGTGGTGTTGTCAGAGAACTCAATCAAAGTATATCCTAATGCTAATTAAGTTTCACTTCTTGGCACTTGCCACGTGCTTCCCCATTGCAGTGTCTGCAAACTGAGTATTTGTAGTCCTATGTTACTGTCTCGTCTCCCTTCTGGTTTGCTGCCTATTTGTTGATCTGGGATCTGCCTGCTCCTGCACCTGGGTTATTGGGTTCCAGTAGGACAGAAATGTTGCTCCTCTGTGGAGCACCCAAAGAATTTGCTAACATGGCTTAGTGTTCCAAGCAAGGCATGTTAGGAGGCACAGAATTACCAGCAGCACCTTCTGCAATGTCTCCATACTCACTGTATGACCAACATGCAAGTGCTGCTTTCTCTCCTTCCAGCTCCAACCTTCAAGTCCATTCACATGATTAAAGATGTGAAGCTTCATTGACTGACCTGGGAGCCCAGCTTAATGATGCAAAGTTCCTTGTCTGCTCACATACTTGCACTGACCCGCTTGTATGTACTTGAGAGAAATGTATACCACAAACTTGGCAAAATTAGCATTAGAATTGCTTGAGTGCTTCACATCAAAGTGATGGCAGAAACCTGGGAAATTGCTAGTTAATGTCCATATACAGATCAGACTCAACACACATGCTTTACCACTTCAAGGTCATACTGTCAAAGCAGTCTATTTCCTCTGTACAGCTGCAAACCTCAGATCCAGTCAACAGCAAAACATGTATCATGTTGCTGTCAAGTAAATAATCCTAAATTGGGCTGCTTTTGCAGGGAATCTTGTAAAAGCAGTGTTGTGTTATTATATTTGATTAATATACTTTTTGAGGTTGGGGAATATCAACAATCTGAAAGGTCATTAATCTAAAACCAAAAAAAAGGTGACAGTTCTGGGAGCTCAAAATTATTCCCCCATACGTCTTTATTTGACTTTCAATACATATTCATCTATTTGAACAGAATTTCTCTCCTTCCTCTGAAAGAGTTGTACAGAGGAGAGCAGTAAAAGGAAGTGACTCCTAATTAGCATTCTGTAAATTCAGCAAATTAGAAGAAAGATATTTGTTCTTCTTTTTCTGGTTTAGGACTTGGTTGATGTTTTGCAACAAGTTGAAAATCTTTCCAATAAAGTACTTGTATATGATATAAACATAATTCAGCTAGAATGGGAAGTTGCTGAATTTTGTCAGAACTTTATCCGCAATACTCAGCTAGACACTTCAGATGTCCAGTAGTTTCTGCTAAGAGTGAAAAGGTATATTTATTTCCTATTAGATGATTTGACAACAGGTTTCCCCTTAAGTGGGGCCAGAGCATTTAAGAAGTGTTTTTAAGAAGGTACCTGAGAAATTAATAAACTTTATGATGCAGAGGAGTATTAGAAATTAAGGGTCATTAGATGTTAGATTTGTTGGTGCGCCCAAGAGAAGGCTGGAAAGAGGCTTGTTCCTAGTGTCTTTGTATGTCTTTAATTAGTTTTGTGCTTCAGAGATCTCATTGCTCACTGTCAGGAAAGGGAGAGACCCCCTTTCCCTTTGTTATTCTCCGCATAATTGCTTAACTTCTTGGGAGCTTTCTCCTCAAGCGCAGGGGTGGAGGGGCAGAACAAGAAGATCCTGAGTGTTAGGGACTAAGGCTTCAGTAGGTATGGAAAAATGTTTCAGTGCCTTCATGTCCTCCATGCTTCAAATAGCAAGTGGATCCAATAACCCATTTACTGCTGTGGCTCCTAAGATTTTAGTTTAGTTAGGTAAAATGTTCATTCTCTTTAGGAGCTTCAGAACTTTTGTTATTCATCTTTCCCAGCATTTTTTTTTTGGCCTAAATGTATGTTCATTGTTCTCCCTTCTTTTTTGTTATTGTATTTTCTGCCTCCTAGTCTGAATACCTGTCTCCTGGAATGGCGATTCACCATTTGCTAAGGAGGAGCCACCAGAACTATACAGTCCCTCTGGGCAGATAAATAATCCAAAATCACTAGAGATTCCAGATGAAGTGGTGTTATTTGTTCTGCTGCTCTCTATTCTGTGTAATAGTCTCTAATGTCTTTCTGATGTGGTGGCTTTATCACGTGAGGTAACTGGCAACGTGTCATCACGTTGGCCTGGCTCTGCAGAACATTGTACTTGTCCTCAGCAAGGGTTTCCTGGGATTACCTTTAGATTTTCCCGTTTTCCTGAAGACCTGCTTTGTTTTTGTAGGGGTTGAGAATTACTCTGAGCAGAGATTTGAGCAGCCAGATCCTAAAAGGTTAGTTGTTATTCAGTTACCAGGGCTAGCTCTTGGTGTAACCATGGGTGGGCTTCTGCAGTATCTCTTTGTGTGCGCTTCTTTTCAGCAGCTCGGGTATTTACAGTCACATTTCCCAATGGCATAGTTGTCTTGCAGGTTGGAATGAGAGCCAAGTAC
>JASSUY010029406.1:0-10971 GCA_032466535.1 Forpus xanthops
CCATTCCCCCCCCCCCCACCCCCCCCCCCCCCCCCCCCCGTGAAGTGTGGGGGAAGAAAGTAGGGGGAGTGAGTGAGTGGGCTGCGTGATTTATGGCTTAAACACAACAGTTCTTTTTTAGGGCCAAAAAAGACACCTTAACTTTCTGAGAATAGGTCTTGCGTATAAAACTGAACATATGTATTCTATGTATATAACACTGTGTTGCATTGTACTTATAACTAACTTTTTAATAAAATAATCTGACAATAGAATATGAAAAAAAGCTTTTACTAAAAAATATTTTTCCCTAAAAATACCAAGGGAAATCTTTCACTTTAACCAGCCCATACTATCTATGCATAGAATAAAAAAAGAAAAAATCCCAAACCAATATTTATGACAGTCTTTGTGGGAAATAAGATGCTTTAAATATACTGATTTTCTTTACAAAATTCCTTTTCCCCACTTCACAATTTATAAAGAAAATGCAGAAGCATTCTAAAGACAGAGACTTCTCCCTTATATTTAATAAGTATTCACATTGCAAATAAGCTAAAACCAGTGGTATTTCTTAATGATTTTCTTTTCCCTGTTTTTGTTTTATGTGTACTTACATTCAAGGCAGTTGGTCCTGGAGGTCCTGCATCTCCCTAGTTAAAACAGTAACTAGTAAATAAATCAGCAATCTTTTCAGTTACACATATTTAACCTCTAGGCATTTTAGAGGATATGCAGCACTGCAGAAGAAAATTCAGTATAATCATCAAACATGCTCTCATTATGAGAATATATACATAAAGCAATGTTCGTTTTAGTAATGGCATAGAAGTACACAGTTCACAACAAGTTAAATGGGAAAAAAATGGCAGGCCTCTGCAAAAATGAATCACAGCTTACTGCCCCGGACAATTACAGAAAGCAATTCTTCAAAACATGTTTGCGTAGGTTAAGTTGGAAGTTACAGCTTACATGCACAAGGTGGCCATGAAGCCAGTGTGACAGCTCACATACGTAAAGACATCTGACTGCATAAAATGTTCACAGAATTAAATTGCCATGGTATGACTTGCGCTGTGAGACATTCAGGTTTAATCCATGGGAGCAAATCAGAGCACTCAGAAAGCAATTCAGAACACTGAATTTAGGCTTTCAATAATATAATGCACACTGACAAACACATGCAACTTTACAGATAAAAAAGTACCTTTTCTCCTTTAGGACCAACCACACCAGGAATACCAGGATCACCTTTTAGTCCCTGGGCAAAGAAGAAAAATGTCTATTTGTTGTCATCTGTGGAAAGCATTGGACAAAATCCTGTACTGCTGTGAATTAGTGTATGTTAATCAACTAAGCCTTAAAATATTATCACATTATTAGTATTACTATAATTCTTTATTTTCAGTATTTTGTGAACAGAGAAACATCTGTCAAAGACTGCATGTGTCTTTAATACATAATTAAACATACAAAGCCAAACTATCTACTTGATTGTGCCCCATTATAGCAAGCAGGATGTAGAAATACAAAGTTCCTTTGCACTGCTAGTAGGTCTGCATCTTGCATGGCCACCAAAGATAAAACACTAGAGAAAGTACTAGTACATTCACTCAACCTCTGATGAAACTGGGATTCTGTTTCAAGTAGCAATGCTGAGCTGGTCTAACCTGGTTTAAACTCTGACCTTCTCCAGGGTTTGAAAACACAATTAGAGAAATAATGGAGTCCTTTATACCTCCCTCCTTAGTTCTGCCTTCAGCTGGAGAAGCAGATAATAAATACTGCCTAATCTTACACATTACATATGCAGCAATTTCCCTATCACAAAATTGCACAACAGTTTGCCTTGGGAGAGCTTTAAAAATCATGTAGCTCAACCCCTCTGCAATAAGCAGGGACATCTTCAACTAGATTAGGTTGCTCAGAGCCACATCTAACCTGGCCTTGAATGCTTCCAGGGATGGAGCATCTACCACCTCTCTGGGCAACTTCTTCCAGTGTTCCACCACTGTTATTGTAAAAAAAAAATCCTCTTTATATCTAGTCTGAATTTACCCTCTACAACACCTACAATATAGTTTAGCTCCCAAAACATAATCTTTGTTGTCTTCTCCTTGCTGCAAAACACATGGAAAAGCAAGAGGTTTTGAAATACACCCAGCAAATTCAAACAATTCTGAAGCAAGGAATTCATTCTGATGCTGGACAAACACAACAGGAACTCGTTTTTGTTTAAGCCAAGAGATTTCTCTTGTGCCTTCTCTCTGATCAACAGAGGCATGCATCAGCAGAGCAGACGCATTTTAAATCAGACAGCTCTATGGATTCAAAGATTTTACTCAGAAATCAAATGGCGACTGAACCATAATAAGATACGTCACAAGAAAGCCACCATGATTATTATTGTGCAGGTTAAATAGGTGAAGGATAGAAAAGATTCATTTACATCTGAGTTACGGTTTAGTAACTTAAGTTCTTCCCAGCCCTCTTTTTGCCCTTGCAAACTCTCATCCTCAGTATGCAATAATTGGAAAGACAGAGATAACTGGCATGAAAATGATAAGTAACATCTGTGCCTTGGTGGGTACAGCAACATTAAATCAGTGAGTGTTCTAAATACTGCGTATTTGTGCAACTTCACTTCCTGCTAAAATTACATTAATTCACCATCTGGAAGGAACATCATTTAGAACTATATGAGCATTTAAGTACCCACTTTGGATTAAATTTGTGGTTGTTGTAAATACCCCTGATTTAGCTTTGATTTGTCCTTTATTAAGCTTGCCAAATATGTAATAGTTAAATCAGAAGTAGTTTTGTTGTTTGAACTTAAGAAAATGTAATAGGCAGATGGATTCAAAATCCAAGCCAAAAATCGCTCTCTTTTGCAATCTGCCTATTTATAAGATAGTTTTAATATTGTCTCCATTTACTACATTTTACTTTTCACCTCCTTCTGAAAGGCTGCATAAAACACAACCAGTCCATGTTCTAAAAAGCCATTTTAGGGATTTTTCAGGTATGCAAACTGTATTCTCTGGTGGTGTTCAAGGCCGGGTTGGACAGATCCTTGGGTGACATGGTTTAGTGGGAGGTGTCCCTGCCCATGGCAGGGGGGTTGGAACTAGATGATCTTAAGGTCCTTTCCAATCCTAACTATTCTATGATTCTATGGATCAGGTTCAAAATCAATATTAACAAATCACCAGTGGCACAATAGGCTTAAGAATTAGCTCTTAAGCTGTATATTTATGGAAGATCAAAGGGTAAAAAAACCTGCATCTCACAAATGGAAAGATATATATATATATTTACATCTCTGTGTTTCTCTGCTGAATAGAAATGACATTTGCAGATGAAAGATACTGAACCAAAGCCACGCACTGTCAAACTATGGACCTCATTGTTCTTAATTGGTGTGTTTAAAGCTTTTAGTAGTGCTCCTGTAGCACACTTTGTTAAAGTATGCAGTTTGACAGCTACTACAGAGTTGATGACCACAAAATTCAACCTCAAATAAAAAGAACACAGGGAAACTACATAGTTGACAACATGCCTTACAGTCTTAAGCTGGTACTTTCTGTCCTCTGTAAGAACTACATCTTGGTCTTTTTACAGGTTAGATAAAATTATATTATGGTTCCTCTACGGATATCAAAATGTAAAGTAAGTGTTAGGAAACACATGCATAGGGACAACTCAATGCTAACAAGACAGCAACATGTGAAATATCAGAAATTATAGACTTTTTTCCTTTTTTTTTTTTAAGAAAGAGAGGTAACTGTAACATGATTGCTGATCAAGAGATAGATTACTATATTAAGCATATCACAAATATCAATAAGGGTGTAAACTCAGTAAAATTGAGGCTAACGGGTGAAATACTAAACTACAGGCAAGTGGATGGCAATGGTACTTCTTCTGGTGGAAGGAATTTAAAGGAGAAGTTACCATATTGATTGACACTATTTTTGACATTTAATCAGATTTTTTTTGTGCTACTAGTTTACTGGAGTCTTCGCCAGCCTACAAACTGAAGCAGATGAGATAAAACAATTAAAAAGCAGTAACTGTGCTTTAAAGCTTTAAAAAGGACCATGATTTTACAAATTCATAAAGGGATGTGATTTTATATGTGTCATGTAAATCTCAGCATTACTGGCATAAAAGGTGACATGTTTTCTATTTCATGTTTCTCTTTAAACCAGGAACAATCTAATACAAGGCTTGCTGCACTCTGGAGTTCCATTGTGAAATAAAAATAACTTAGTGATGTGATAAGTATGCTCCTTACCAAGCTAGAGAACATTTTATTCATTCAAAAGAAGTGACAGGTATAACCAGAACACAAAACAGTTTTTCACTTCCTGTGTTTTCAGTCATTTGCATAAGATCAGAGAGGTCAAACATTTTTAGTGAGAAAAGGGAACAAAGCAACACAGAAACATAGAACAGTTTGGGTTAAAAAGAACCTTCAACAGTCACCTAGTAAAGCCCCTTTGCAATAGGCAGGGCCATTTTGAGCTAGATCAGGTTGCCCAGAGTCACACGCAGCCTGGTCTTAAGTATCTCCAGAGATGGTTTACCCACCACAACTCTGGGAAACCTGTGCCAGTGTTTTACCACTCTCTCAGTTTAAAACTTGTCCCCTTGTCCCCTAAGTCAATTTGTTTGGGTCAATGTGATAATGTACAAACTGATACTACCATCATCTCAGTCTGAAAAAATGAGTACCAAAATAACTCAATTGCTAACCTTGCATGAAATTACCAGTAAGAAAACTCCTTCTGGAATTCGGGAACATTAGGAAAATTGATGAGTGCTACCTCCAAGTAAAACATACTTTTTGTGCCCCAGTGCTTTACTTGATAAATT
Organism: Forpus xanthops; assembly: GCA_032466535.1. Taxonomy (NCBI): domain Eukaryota; kingdom Metazoa; phylum Chordata; class Aves; order Psittaciformes; family Psittacidae; genus Forpus; species Forpus xanthops. Next base: position 4,858 of record JASSUY010029406.1, read on the forward strand.
CTGACCTAACCTGCTCTAGCAGGCTCAGTGCGCCTTGAGAAAATGTTTTCAGAGAAAAAAAACAGCAGATAGTGCTTATGCATCATCACAGGAAAGAGATGAATCAGGTAAAATGTTCTGGCAGCTGATAACAAATGCTCATCCCAGTGAAAAAATGCAAAGATCAGCTGAACCCCAATCAGAGGACTCCAGGAGCTCCTGCAACAGTCAAGTGTTGACCACTATTTATGCGTCACACACTATGCTACATTCATGTAGCAATGGAATAATGCTGTAAGATTAGCATAATCTTCTGAGGACAACAGGTTTTTCACTCTAAAAGCTATTTGTTTGGAAAAGATTTCATTCAGCATTTACAATTCCCTGGCCTGCATTAGAGAATTTGGTTCAATCTCACATCAGGTTAAAATCTCCTAGAACAATACATATTATTTAAAGTACTAGAAATATAGTAAACAATCCAACGTACTAACCAATAATGTGCAACCAAAGTACGATAAATTGAATCAACAATCTCTACTGAGTAACAAAATTTGGAAATACTCTGATAAGCAAGACAACAGAACTACACTTGATCCACAGAGCAGCCTTAAAATTTAAATTTAAGCAACAGTTTCAGAGTCAGCTGTACAACACCAAGCTGTATACATCGGGATACTTCTTTTCATTTAGTGAAGTATTTTCAATGCTCCAAACAATATACTTTTACTCAGTTTGTGTCATGTGTTTTCACCTATTGCCATTGTTCTACTCTTGTTAATGTCATTCAAAACATCAAATTACTATAGTACTAGAATTTTCTGGATCCTAAGCAACACCTACTACCCCCTTATACTTTTGCTCCTAACAGAATCCTCAAGCTCCAGATATAATTACCATTACCAACTTCATACTTTGAAGCAATAGGACTCTTCCCTTCCGATCCAAATATTTCCTCACAATGCCAAGAGATATTAAGAGTCCTAAGAAAGTTTGGGATTAGAGAGACAGGCCATGAGGGTGTGAAGGTAAACAACTGTTACTATCTTACCAAGACATTTGATACCTTTAAAAATGTTCATGCTTCTGCTTCTTTCCCCACAAGCAGAAAAATTTAACGGTCTGATATGCATTCTGTCATTCCATTTAAAACCTGTTTTCTTTTTTTCCATTGCTCACTTAACTTCAGAGGTCCATTCTTTAGCATCAGGTATGTATGAAGATAGGCTGAGAAAGTTGGGGCTGTTCATCCTGGAGAAGAGAAGGCTGCGTGGAGATCTCATAGCAGCCTTTCAGTATCTGAAGGGGGCCTATAGGAATGCTGGGGAGGGACTCTTCATGAGGGACTCTACTGGGAGGACAAGGGGTAACGGATTCAAACTTAAAGGGGAAGTTTAGATTGGCTATGTGGAAGAAATTGTTTACTGTAAGGATGGTGAGGCATTGGAATGGGTTGCCAAGGAAAGTTGTGAATGCTCCATCTCTGGTGGTGTTCAAGGCCAGGTTGGACAGATCCTTGGGTGGCATGGTTTAGTGGGAGGTGTCCCTGCCCCTGGCAGGCGGGTTGGAACTAGATGATCTTAAGGTCCTTTCCAACCCCAACTATTCTATGATTCTATGATTCTATGTGAAGTGTAACAGCATTTTACATAGGAAAGTTTTTTAAAAGTCATTTAGGGTACTGAAGAGGAAAAAAAAAAATAATAGTGAATCAGTTAAAGAGATTATATTCTAGATTTTAATTTCAGAGGTCTTTTTAAGGTTTCCTCCCCTATTTTTTATGAAAGACACTATTCTTCTCCTAAACATGCATGACACATTTTGATATATATGACAAAAGTTATTTTTACCTCCTTTTGCTCAAAGATTTAATTTATGTCAGCAAAACAGTAGTTGGACTGATCAAGACAATGGCATAACTCCAAAAGGAGTCTATAACTTTCAATGATAAAGATTTTTCCTTCCATTTCAGTTCAACTGACAAGCATATGAATATAACATAGATCTTACTCCACAGAGAGTTTCATGGACATCTGTATTGCAAATTTGCCTTTACTCCATACAGGATATGATCATAGAAAGATAGAATCAACTAGGTTGGAAAAAACTTCTAAGATCATCAAGGTCAACCATAACCCCAGGAATGCCAAGCCCACCACTAAAGCATGTCACTAATGGGAAAATGATCACCCCTCATGGCTGCCCATCACAATCTCCAGTCAAGAGTCACCCAGACCTATCCCCCATGTAGCTGCCACTCCTCATTTCTCTACACAGCACACAGCCGCCCCTGCTCTCTCTTCATGATCTCCCCTCCACCTTCATGGCCACCCATCCTCTCCCCTCACAACTACCCCTCACGAGCACCCTTCACAAAGCCCACTCACAAGCTCCCCTCACAAACATCCCCCACGTCTGCCCCTCCTGAACACCCCACAACTCCCCTCTCGACTGCCACTCATGAGCTTCCCTCACGAACATCCCTCATGACTGCCCCTCACAAACTCACCTCATGAACTCCTCCAATACCTGCCCATCATGAGTTCTCCTCACAAGCTCCCCTCATGACTGTCCCTCTTGATTGCCCCTCATGAATTCTCCTCACAAGCTCCTCTCGTGACTGTCACTCACGACTGCCCCTCACAAGCCCCCCTCATGACTGCCCCTCTAGGTTGCCCCGCACCCTCCATGGACATCCCTCCTCTCCCCTCATGATCTTCCCTATCCAATAGTCAAAATATTACTTATCTCACTGTGTGGAATGAAGGACTGAGTGGCCCACGATTAAGCCATTCCACTTGATCCCTACACATTCAAATTGAGTAAGTGACTAGTTTGCCCTCTCCAAAGTGTGTATGTCAGTGGATTCGATGGAGAATAAACTGCATTTATGGGGATTTCTTTCAGGCAGTGTGTCTGTGAAGGGCCACTTATTACAGCGATACAAATGATAGCATTATTAATGTCAAGTGGCTAAAAAGTCTTAAGGGATAAACCCGAGATACTACTCAAACAAGCTCACTGTTCATATTATACAGGCAAATACCTGCTTACAGATGTAATGTGAACACATACCACAGGAGGACTACATTAGCAATATATTATGTTATTTATAACCACTCCTTAAGAGCTAAAAACAATGGCAATCCCATTACTAGTATTTATAGTAAGCATTCATGCTGTCAGATGGATTTTGAATAATCTCCCAGACTGGGACACGGCATTGTAGATCTTGGCACAGTTTCCTGGAGTGATAAACTGGGAGATGTGCGAGCAGTTAAATATATTCACAGTTCCTGTATGTAAACCTGGTTCTCAATGAGATTAACTGGCTCAGCACAACCAGAGAGGGATGAGGGAATAAAGCTTTTTAGATATCTCTTCATCATTATAGAAAATCCAGTTGCCAAATCAGATCTGGTTTTCCCTCTGCCATGCTACTTCATTTCAGCAAGAACTTTTTGTACAGATAGGAAAATGCAAGTGGTAGCAGCAAGAAAATTGTTCTGTGACACCTACTTTGCCGATTTTGATTAAAATAAATTCCAATCTGTTTCTACCATTTGTGCAAGATAATGTCATCATTTTCAAGTTCTTCACTTGTGAGTATGGAAGCCCTCACTCCCCTAGGCAGAGACAACAGCTGCCAGCAGTCAGTACAACTAGCTTTAAGTATTTTCAGGCGCTCTTAGTGCAGCACTGCAGATTACACCCATGTAAGCAGATTAGCTTGATTATTTCAGAAATATCAGATGTTACATTTCCTTATGTGGAATGAGTTTGAGAGACACTGATTGCAACCAAGAGTCAATGACACACAGTCCTTTAAATTTAAACTTAATGACTGGAATCTCCACGGACAGTGATAACTGAATTCAAAGCATTTTATGTAAGTGTGGTTGTTAAAATTGAAGTATATGTGGATTCAAACAATATTACATCACCTTGTATAATTTTTCTTCCAAAATATTTTAATGACAGTTCTCATGACGATAATCTACCATTTCTTGACACATTACAATAGTTCAGTAATTATTTAAAAATATAGAGGTCCAATATTTCACTCTTTCACAGTGCCACTATGTAAAATATGTTCTAGAGTTCACCAGATACTTGGTATACCTTACTCTTCCTAAAAGGTTTATGGAACAAGATCCCATGTAGTAAAAGAGATTGTGTAAGACCAACACAGAAATGTCCCCAGAGCTATGGAAAGAAACACAGATGTATTTTTTCCATGCTGTCAGCATATATGTATGCACGACTGAAGTATATGGTTCACCTTTACAGACAGGCAGGATACAAGGGAATACCTCTCTGAATACCTAAACATAGTTCCAGCTCAGTACATAGCATATGTTTTCATATGGAGGATATCCGCTATTAGTCAAAAATAGCCCAATGGCATTAAATTATAACAAATTACAATAGGAAAAATGTTTATGTTTACAGCGCACATAAAAAGCCAGATCACATAAAAAGTGTCATAATTACATAGTCTGTTTTACTGTATTTTCAGTAGACCCAGCTAGACTGTCACAGCATTTTTGGGGTCAAATGCTGACCCTTTTACTCTTTTGGCAAAGTTGCTTAAAAAAGCTTTCCTGCGTGTTTTGTCCCAAATCCTCTATCTGGATTCCAGTCCTAATGCCAATCATTCCTCACAGAATTTGGACAGTCAGGTTCAGATCCCTCCGAGATGCTTTCTGCCTTCAACTGTGATGTTTTGCAATAGGAGACCCAACAATATCCTGAATTAAAACCTTAACCTAGGTTGATCCCCAGCTAGGTCAAGAAGAAGACAGGAGGGGAAAAAAGGAATAAAGAAAACTGCTGGCTTGATTTACAAATTTATTTATTTTTTTTTAATCTTGCTGTTGATTCAGTCTAGTTGGACATTTTTGTATTGCACTGAAAATAAAAACCTGAATTTCCACTTTCCCATCTTGTTTTAATATACAAAAAAAAATTAAATTTAAAAATAAATTAGGCAAAATTAAGGTGCATTACTGGGCATATCTATAGCGTTAGGTTAGGCTTAAGCTAGAACGTGAACTCAATGAACAGGACTATCCAGTACTTTTAGACACAGAATCATGCTCCACCTCAAATATGGACCTATTAACTAAGTAGGCAGTGAAATTTTAACTCAAAGTCCCTATCATGAGCCACATGGCATGGTGTTTGATTGTCCCCATTTTGGTTGGGATAGAGTTAATTTTCTTCCCAGAAGCTGGTACAGTGCTGTGGTTTTGATTTGGTATGAGAACAGTGCTGATAACACACTGATGTTTTAGTTGTTGCTAAGTAGCACTTACTCTAAATCAAGGACTTTACATGTTCCCATGTTCTGTAGGAACACGAGGAAGGGCACAAGAAGCCAGGAGGGAGCACAGCCAGGACAGTTAATCCAAAGTAGCAAAAGGGATATTCCATACCATAATACATCATGCCCAGCATGATATCCAGCTGAGCGGAGTTGCCTGAACACTGCTCCAGGACGAGCTGAGTATCAGCCAGTGGTTGTGAGCAATTGTATTGCTATTCACTTGCATTTCTTGGGGTTTACTTCCCTCTCTCTTTTCACTTTCATTGCAACTACTCTTATTACTATTATTATATTTTAGTTTAATTATTACACTGTTCTTATCTCAACTCACAAGTTTTACCTTTTTCTGATTGTCCCCATCCCACAGTGGTGCAGGGCTGGAGTGAGCGAGTGAGCTGGGGTTAAACAGCTGGAGCTTACCCAGGAATGGCTAGCAGCCCATTTATTTTGTTTTTCAGAAACAAAGGCTCCATGCCTAGCTATACCTTTCCTCCAGAAATACCCTTTTTTACAGCAGATTATCCAATCAAGAATCATAGAATTATAGAATCATAGAATCATAGAATAAGGTTGGAAAGGACCTCAAGATCATTTAGTTCCAACCCCCCTGCCAGGGGCAGGAACACCTCCCACTAAACTGTGTCACCCAAGGCAATGCCCAACCCGGCTTTGAACACCATCAGAGATGGAGCATTCATAACTTCCCAGGGCAACCCATTCCAGTGCCTTACCACACTTACAGTAAAGAATTTCTTCCTCAGATCCAATCTAAACTTCCCCTGTTTAAGTTTGAACCCATTACCCCT
>JASSUY010029406.1:11071-25922 GCA_032466535.1 Forpus xanthops
CCCCTCATCATCCTCGTGGCCCTCCTCTGCACTTGTTCCAACAGTTCCATGTCCTTTTTATGTTGAGGACACCAGAATGATTCTCAACTATACTCCCCTGTCCGATCTGAAGGCCTAAGTACTCCTATCTCACCTGAATGAATCTTTTTCTTGCCCATGATCTTGTGGATGTTACCTCTCCTGGCAGATGTATTTTCAAAATCCATCCTGACACAAATTCTAAATTTCATTGCTTAACCAACCCTCCCAAAAGTTTGTAACTTGACTGTTTCATTATCATTCAGTTTACCTCTCTTCCATGAACACCTTCTGGTCCTGGTTCTCCTTTATCTCCTTTTTCACCCTAAAAGAATGAATATAGATTTTATTTCATATAGAAGACAAATAACCCATGATGCTTTTTTAACAGGAAAAAAGCTTAAAGATTTTTGTCTGTTTTACATGAAGTGCTACATATACATTGCTGGCTGCACAAGCAAAAGTATTTCTTACATTCCAACAGAAATTCTTTCCAAATAAATGCCTCCAAAAAATGTCTAGGGCTCTGAGAGCTGCAGTTTTCTGTACTTCACAGCCCCACTGAATGCCTAGAAAGACACACCACAGAAAAGCATTCTTCAGCCTCACAATGCTCCAAGAACATGGTGGGGAAAAAGAAATTTACACTGGGGAACAGTTTTCCTTCTGAAAATCTTAACATTGACATACGATTGTTTTCATTCTGAGGCTAGTTTTTGATCATTAATTCTTGTTATATCTTAGAACTGTTCTCAATACGATAATTTGTCTTTGACCCATACTGGTGTATGGTTCACAGATCATATCTGTAAAAAGGAAACAATTTTTATTCTAAAAATTTACAAGTATGAATGTGAACAAGATGATTAATCAAAAGAAAAAAAATGGTGGGAAGTATCCTTCAGAAGCAACTATACAGGCTGGTTCTTGTGTTTGCTTATGAAACACTGACTACAAAACACAATAGTCTTTCTAGGACACATGGAGGGATTCAGTTCTGTTTCATCTCTAACTACCATGCTACTCTAGTTAACATGTATTTTATCAAAGCAAACAAAATACACTAGCTTAAGAAGCATAATTTAAGGAGAATGTCTTCCAGAATCAGCAAGTCCAAAATGCTTTATAATTGTATATCTGTTACTAGTCTGAAACTTTCCCAAATCATAAAAGTAACATAATTCTGATAAAAGCACAAGGACTGACTTTGTTAGTAGAATTAAAGCCCTTTATACCAACCAAAGAAAGTGAATAGCCCTGCACTGAATTTCCATTGTCTCCAGAGGACTACATTTGTCTAAGCAGAAGCTATTCATTATGTCAGCATCATCTTCTTAATTCTGTTAGGTAAATGGTATTGAACTGAGATCATTCAGCTAACTCTATTTGTGACACAGCCCTGATTCAGAGCTATTCCTCCAGTGGCAATGACAGAGGGCATTTCATCTAATAATCAGTTTTGCAAGATGAGTTTCTCAAACTGAAGCCTACTAACAAATTAACAACAGCAAACTGTGAATTTAATAATCCGATGCACAAGATGGCTTTGCTAGTTCATTGTTTCCATTTTAATACATCTTGTTGATAAGAAAATGAATGCTCTGCATTAGTGTGAATCATACTGTTAAGGTTTTTCCTTACATATTGCCTGTCTTGCTTGTCAAAAAGAAGTTTAAAACAAACAAAAAACCTCAAACCAAACAAAACAGAAATGTATGCATTTACTGCAAAATTTAAATGACACCAAATAGTTACAAGAATTCAACTCTGGTTATTTTACTGCAATTAAACTATAAAATCCTCTTTGTTTTATGGATTAAGGCATTGGTTGAGACAGTAATTTTCTTTCGCTTTTTTTTTCTTTCCAGTTTAAACACCTTGTCATGGGTCCCAAACTTACATTCTTTTCTTAAATAGCTCTCAAACTTTTAGAAGAAATTGCAAAAATGATATTTTACTTTTCATCACTGTGACCCACAAGACATTTACTACTACTTTCAGGATCTTTCAATCAGTTTTAGATTAACTTCTAGAATCTTGCAACAACTACAAAGGTACCGTTGAATATTTGACATACTATCTAGAAGGAGATATAAATTTCTAGAATATTTAAAAATTATTCCAATTTATGGAGCTGTTTTTCCTTCTATGATTTCTTTATCTGCTTTCATACTTTAACAGAAAAATGATATAAATATGTACAGGTCTACTTCAGAAGTAGTAGCATCCTGAATGTAAAAGTATCATGTCATAGTTTGCTATGCAACATCTACATATACATAAAAACCTAAGCAGACAGCCTAAGTCAAATGACGATCCTCTCCTCACCCTTGCTTATCATTTGCCTTAATGTTAGATGGGCAGCATATATTGGAGACATGGATTTAAGATGTTTGACAGTTTCTTAGACAGAATGATAAAAAGCACCCTCTGGTCATGAGCCTCAGAACTCTGCAGAGTCCCAAGAGCCAAGGGCATTCTGCCAGGTATGGGATTTTACTATGAACATATTCTGATTTTTTAATGGAGTAAATGATTTGTCCTTGCCAAGCCTGTTGTATGGAATGTCCATGTCCTCTACAAAGCCAGGGCTCAAACAAAACAGAGGTCCAATTTTTACAATTTATTCTCATCAGAACAGAGCCAAGTCACACTCATTTCTGCCTTTATGGAGTACACTATAGAGCATAATTAACAGCTTCAAATCTAGACAATTTGCAGAATTGCTGAAGCCACTTTCCAGTGTAGAGGCTGTTAATAATCAACATTGTGGCATACTGCATAGATTAACAAAAGACAGAAAAATGTGCTAATGACGTTTTATACCTAATGTTCCTGCCTGCTTGTACTATATTCAGATGAGACAGTTAAGGACTATTCATTCCAAAAACAGGACAACAAAAGTCTGGAAGTGCCTTGCCATGATTATTTGTTAACTAAAACTAATACAACATAAATTGAATGGTTTGTATTTCTTTGGGTGCATTCCGCTTCCAGTTGCCTGAGAGGAACAAGCTGATGGAGATGCCCAGTATAACCACTGGGTGGAATTCAGTCTGCTATGTGTAATAGCAGATATGCTGAATTCAGTGGTAACCGAATTCCTTAATCAAACTGAATCCTTAATTAGAGCCAAGGCTTCATGCATGGCCTCTTCAAGATGAGAGAGCCAGCCTCCAACTCACATGTCCACTTTAAGTTTGCCTCATTATCCTTGCATGCCATTTCCTGCTTATTTTAAAAGTTTGGTGCGGATACTTTATGAATTTTAAATCCTGAAATTCCACAATTTTACCCTACATATATTTAAGATAGCTATGAGACTGTTCTTTTAAGAATATTCTTGTGTTTTGCTACAGCTCTGTCTCAGCAGAATGCTCTAAGTGAATTTGCTTTTCCTGAAACCATTTCTCCATAGCTTCTTTTAAATTGAACCCAGCTTACAGTAATTCTTATTGAGTTTTCCTAAATAAACTATGAATTTAAAAATCAGCATCTCCAGTGCAAAAAACTCCTATAGCTCTTTTTGGTTTTCCTTATAGATGTCTGGGAGCTGGGGTTATGAAGGGCTTTATTCTAATATTCTTACTGACTGACTTGTAACCCTTTGCAGAATGTAGGATAGTATACTTCAGGAAGGCAGAAATACTCAGAGCAAAGTACTTCAGGGCTGCTGAGAAACCATACCATTTAAAATGAGTGGAAATAAAGGCAGACTAATGATTTTGTCTTACTTCAGACTGCAAGAAACTGCGCCATTGCCATCTTGTGAGAGTCCCACATGACAGGTGTCATGCTTGACCAAGCCAGATAACGTGTCAGGAGAAAGATATTTGCTTCCTGCTTCGCTTACATAGACTCAGCAATTCTGAAGACGTTCACATCAACTACCTATTAGTGTCAATGCATCATGTTTCTAAGTAAGCTTCAAGCATTTCTTAGCTAGACAGACTATATAAAGGCAAACTACTACCTCAATTGAGTCCAAAACTGTAGGCACAGAATGAGAATGATATGGAGCCAGACCAGCCCATGGCTCCAAATCTGCATTGATTAATTGCTTTTTTTCTGCCAGCAGGAATGAGGCAGCCATCCATTTTTATTCTTCAGAGAAAAAAATTAAAAAGCAAAATGTCTTTGACCAGTCAGAACAGTGATGTAAAAAAAATAAATAAATCAAGTCCAATAAATGTTACAGTGTAGTGCTCTCCAAAAGGAGAAATCAAATGCACAAAACCCAAATAATCCCTATAGCACACTGCAGAAAAGAATGTGATGATTACCAGGGATCACATAGTGAGTAGGAGTCTGTAATACAATGCTATTTTTAAAAGGCTAACCTCCAATCTCCATTTGCCAAATGTAAACTGAAATTCTGTTTCACTTCCCACTGTTAAGAACAGTCAAAAGCATCGTGTTTTCAGAGCATCATAGTTTTCATGGAACTTCATCAACTTCTAGATATCTGTTTTTCTCCAAACCAGAATGATGGGGAGTTTGGAAAAAAAAAAAAAAAAGAAAAAAGAAAAAATAACAGTTAGAAGGAAAGAAGGAACATACCCCACTGATATGGGAAAAAATGCTGTGAACGGGACAGTAAGTTTTCCACAACAGTAATACAAATAATGGGTTTAATTTGTAGCCAAAAAGACTTGGGGGATGGGAGTAGGAGGGGATGGGGAACTGGGGTTAAAAGGGCAGAAAAATAGTGTAACAATCTATTTAAAAATAGAGTGAAATTGCTTTAACTAGAGAATTTGCTGGAGGGTGCTCTAGATAGACTTGATAATACATGTGTCTTTATGGGGTGAGGGAGATAAAACCCCATACACTCTTCTAGGACAACATCTCCTGTAGACTGGTGCTTGGTTCTGCTATGATTGCTCTCTCAGAAAATGTGACAAAGTCAGACATTAAATAGTTTTTCCTTTTCTAAGAAAGATGTCCTTGTGGAGTAATAATTACAGTATTTGTAGGTGGCAGATAGAATTGCAGAATAGTTCGGGTTGGAAAGGGCCTTAAGATCATCAAGTTCGAACCCCCTGCCATCTCACACTAGACCATGTCACCCAAGGCTCTATCCAGCCTGGCCTTGAACAGTGCCAGGGATGGGGCATTTACCGCATGTCTTAAGGAGTCAAAACTCTCTCCTTTAATAAATTCTCTTTTTTTCATGAAGGCATTCAAAGAAAAATAAACATTAATTCAAATGCCAGCAATGTAAAGAATAACAAAATGACTGAGCTGTTTATACTGTCACTGTGCCATTACCACCAAGCACAGTGATTGAATGATATCAGTTCAGAGATAAAGAATCACAAAATAAAAATTAAACCAAACAACACAGAAAAAAATGGAGCAGACAGTTAAATGCATTCTGAAGAGTTAGCAACTCCTTAGATTGAAGGCCTTTATCCACATTTGATCAAGTCATGTAGCTTAGGTGTCCTTTTTCATCCTTCACAAAGCTAGACTCTCCCATTGCAACATCTACAAACACAGATTTCTAAAATAGTTATTCAGCCCGGAGAAGTCTCTAGAGAGACCTTCTAACAGTCTTCCAGTACCTAAGGAGGCCTACAAGAAAGCTGGAGAAGGACTGCTTACAAGGGCAGGTAGTGACAGGACAAGGGGGAATGGCTTTAAGCTGAAACAGGGTAGATTTAGATCATATATTAGGAATAAATTCATCCCTATAAGGATGGTGAGGCACTGGAGAAGGTTGCCCAGAGAAGCTGTGCCTGCCCCATCCCTGGCAGTGTTCAAGGCCAGGTTGGATGGAGCTTTGAGCAACCTGTTCTAGGGGAAGATGCCCCTGCCCTTGTCAGGGGAATTAGAGCTAGATGACCTCTTAAGTTCCTTCCAACCCAAAACATTCTGTGATTCTATGAATTCCATGGCATCCTGGCAAGCAACAAAGTGCCCTGAGTAACTGCCTTATTGAAATATTTTCTTTCGTAGCCTACAGAACTATGATCTACTTGAGAACTAAGCCTTCAGAAAACTCAAATTCTATTTTTTCACATCTAGAACATGCCACAGTAAGGCTACCAGCAATACCTTACTGAAAACACAAATGAACAATCCTTTGATCTCTTAAAATGTTCCTTACAGATGTCTGAATCTCACCTTGGTCTTTACTCTGAACATAACCCTAGTTTGGGGAAATTTGCCTAACATTCCCTGATTCTGACCAGAGCAGTTAAGATCATTTATGAGATATTAAAATTAAATTATATTGTGATAAGCAAAAAAATATATATATGTAGAATAGTACATATAATACATTTTCATCTAAGAGACTTGTTAGGGTAAGAATCATAAAGATTCATTGTTTGAATGGTAGTTGATAGCACAAGAAAAAAAAATATAGGGTTTGGGCAACTCCTGCTTATAACAATTTATCAAGACTAAGCATGATCTAACATTTAGCTTTATTATTCAATACAAAAATAACTCAAAGGAATGTACTCAGGTTTAAGATGCTCACACTGCCTTTACTTTTTGCCACACGAAATTTTGCTATTGTGGTTTGCAGACTTTGCCCTGTATGTTATCCTGCCATGGCTCATCTGCAATCACCATTTAATCTAATTCTTTTATTTTCTTCAAGCCTTTCAATAGCACAGAGGAAAAAAAAATATATTCAAAACTCAGTTATTTTGATAATTATTTGATCATATATTCCCAGACTTGAAAGAAAATTCTTAACCCAAGATTAAACTTTTAATCATACAAATAAGAACAATAGTATATCCTGAAGCATGAGCTATCTGAAAGCAGAGTTTCAGTCTTCCAGATAATATGTTGGGCAGAGAAGAGATTCAGAGCAGCCCTGAGGAGAAGGACTTGGGGGTGCTGGTCGATAAAAAAATGAACATGAGCCGGCAGTGTGCATCTGCAGCCCAGAAAGCCAACTGTATCCTGGGCTGCATCAAAAGGAGAGTGACCAGCAGATCGAGGGAGGTGATCTTGCCCCTCAACTCTGCTCTTGTGGGACCTCACTTGGAGTATTGTGTACAATTCTGGTGTCCTCAACATAAAAAGGACATGGAAATGTTGGAACAAGTGCAGAGAAGGGCCATGAGGATGATCAGGGGACTGGAGCACCTCCTGTATGAAGATAGGATGAGAAAGTTTGGCTTGTTCATCCTGGAGAAAAGAAGTTTGCATGGTGACCTTGTAGCAGCCTTCCAGTATCTGAACGGGGCCTATAAGGATGCTGGGGAGGGTTTCTTCATGAGGGACTGTAATGACTGGACAAGGGGTAAAGGGTTTAAACATAAACAGGGGAAGTTTAGACTGGATTTGAGGAAGAAATTCTTTAGTGTAAGGGTGGTGAAGCACTGGAATGGGTTGCCCAGGGAAGCTGTGAATGCTCTGTCGCTGGCAGTGTTCAAGGCCGGGTTGGACAGAGCCTTGGGTGACACAGTTTAGTGGGAGGTGTCCCTGCCATGGGCAGGGGGGTTGGAACTAGATGATCTTAAGGTCTTTTCCAACCCTAACTATTCTATGATTCTATGTATTCTTAACATCCACTTGAACATATTAATACTCTCTTCAGTGAAAGTACAATCAGTCAGGCAAAATATGTTTATAAGAAGAGTGACTAAGCTTTTCTGTGGTGATCTTCATTTGCAAATGCTACTTGGAATTCACATGCAGATGCTTTAGTGGATGCAAATAGGTTTCCAGAATAACTCAAAGCTTCCCCCCAAAAATATAATGTTTTTTTTTGAGAAATTACACCTACAGAAAGAAATCATAAAATATATTTTAAAAACTCTAAGAAAGCCATCATGAACAGTAATGGATATTGTCTTCTTTACTCAGTTTTACATGGTGTATGAAGTCAGCTTAAAAATTGTTGCACTTCACATCAGTTATTGTACTATAATTTTCCTCAAAATCCAAAAGCAAAAGACTTTCTGAACTATGAACCATCTTAAATCTTTTATTTTAATTGTAATATCTTTGGGATGAGAGAAATGATCTGCTCTTTGTACTGTGCCTAAGACAACAATATCATAGCACGTTTTGACTTGCACAAATACCTGAACTTTTACAGAACTTCGCGCTTACATCACTCACAAACAGCACTAATAGTTGAATTTGGTGCCAAGTCTCCAGCACCAAACTCCATGATAATATCTTCCATATCTATCAATAGGTTACAACCTAAAAAAGATAAAAGCTGTCTCATTTAAGGAGCACATTATTTCTCCCTTTCTTAAGTAAATACTACAAATGGATTTGACTTTCAGATACAATTGTTTAAAATTCTATCTCTCTTTCAGTGGGGAGGTTTCTGTTTATACTGGCTTTAGTGTTAGTGTTGAATGAAGATTTTTCCATAGGAGAAATAAACTACTTGCTTTTCAAGGCTGGTCTCCTAAGGCAACCTAAAGCAAATCTGTTCTTGTCAGCAGCTGACAAATAGCATTGCTTTCACGGAATGTACTATTTTTTAGACACCCGTGCTTTCATGGTTTTGGCAAGCTAGTGCTATTGTTGTTTAGACTCTAAAAGATGTTCTGCAGATGGCTAAAGCAACATCAAGTGTTTACGCAAGCTGATGGACTGCTGTTTCTTTTCTGCAAAGGCCACACCTCTAGCTTTATTTCTGTCACAACCAAAATAATGGCATTTATTATTATGACAACTATTAACCATGCCCATCAGGCCCACACAGACAGCAGCGTCAGTAACCTCTAACTTCTTAGGCTACATTAAGTAGTTTATTAATGTCATAAAAATACATATTTTAGACAAGAAACTGGGGTTTTAACAAAGCTCTCATGGAGCCTGTACAACCTAAAGGTGTGGTATGTTCAGTATTCTGACAAATACTTATCAAACGAGGAGCCATGATCTTCATTCAAACTAAGCACATCTTACTCAGTCAGACTTATAGAATCATAGAATAGTTGGGGTTGGAAAAGACCTTAAGATCATCTAGTTCCAACCCCCTGTCAGGGACAGGGACACCTCACACTGAACCATGCTACCCAAGAGCATGTCTAACTAGGCTTTGAACACTGCCAGCGATGGAGCATTCACAACTTCCCTGGGCAACCCATTCCAGTGCTTCACCACCCTTACACTAAAGAGCTTCCTTATATCAAATCTAAACTTCCCCTGTTTATGTTTAAACCCTTTACCCCTTGTCCAGTCACTACAGTCCCTCATGAAGAAACCCTCCCCAGCATCCTTATAGGCCCCGTTCAGATACTGGAAGGCTGCTACAAGGTCTCCATGCAAACTTCTTTTCTCCAGGATGAACAAGCCAAACTTTCTCATCCTATCTTCATACAGGAGGTGCTCCAGTCCCCTGATCATCCTCATGGCCCTCCTCTGCACTTGTTCCAACAGTTCCATGTCCTTTTTATGTTGAGGACACCAGAACTGCACACAAAACTCCAAGTAAGGTCTCACGAGAGCAGAACTGAGGGGGCAGGATCACTTCTTTCTACCAGCTAATCGAAAATATGGTTTCACTCTCCTCACCCCTTACCTTCCAAAAATCTGGAAAGAGATACACAGTTCAATCTAGAGCTTCATTAAGGCCAGCCCAAAACACAGCTAGAAAAGTAGAAAATGGTTGACTTTTGCATAAAACTTAGTAATTATAGATTTCAAGCCAGAAATTTTCTCTTTTTGGAAGATGATCAAAACCCACTTCCCTGGCAGCTATATAACCAGCCCATAGTGTACCATGCATGAAAGCAGCTGACATATTTTGATTTTAGCTGGACGTCTGTGCAATGAAGTGTGAAAAAAAATCAATAGTTTTAATGAATTATTAATAAAATACAACAATATAAAATAAATATCTAAATAAATAGGTGAAAGAACATTCTGCAGCCTGCTGAAGGGAAGGAAGCATCTTTAGAAAGGGCACCTTGGGAAATATGAGCTGTATATACTGGTTGGTTGTTGATAACATTAGCAAGTTTAAGTTAACAGTGGTCTTCTGTAAGTACACAACACTCATAAAAGTTTACAGGACAAAACTTCCTTTAGTTGTGCACAACATACATTGGCCTCACCCTACAGGGAAGGTCAACAATACGCTCTCTGCAGACATCTAAAACAGCTCCATTTACCATCACACATGCTGTGCAGCACAACAGAAGAGGATCTATGGAGCAAATGATGCAGAATACTAGATGTTCACAGTATAGTTGTTGGAGTTATTCCAAACCTACCTTGGAGTAATTATAATCTGCTTTCATGAACTCAAGAGCCATTAGCAGTTCCAGCATCTTAGGCCTGTTCCAGGAGTACAAGGTTTGGTTTAAAGAAATCATACTGTTCGCCAGCTGCAAAAGACTTCTATAAAGGACTGAGGCAACTTCTGGTTATTAAAATATGCCTATTCTGGAATATCTTGGTTGCTGAAGAAAAGCCAGACTGCTCTGCAGGGATATAACCCAGTAAACAGGGGCTTTTTTTGCTCAGAATAGTTCCCTGATTTATTTACTTTACTAGGCATAAAACAAACAGTTGCACAGGGACACTGGGGATAGGAAGAAGCATCTGGAAATTGATGCTCAAGGAAGACTCCTTTTATCATTGACAGCGTTACTTTAACAAGTATCAACTACTGCTAAGTGGAGGATAAAAAAAAAATGCTCTGGAGAATTAAATACAATTAAACACGTATGTTGCTGACTTTTCAGCAGTAACATCAAAATCTGTCTTTGCTTCCCCCATTCACTACATAACAAGTTTTAATTTTGGTACATTAATGAACAAAGGTGCTGTGTTCGCCTGTTTCACAGTGACCAATGTAAGTAGCTGCTACACTGCTTCTTTCAACACACTCTGTTCATGAATTCTGATTCTTTTCCCAATTGCAAATAACTGTCACTCAAAATTGCAAGAACCCATTTAGGAGGTCTCTTGGCTCAAACATGTTTTGGTGTTTTTTTTTTTTTTTTTTTAGGAAAAAAATAAGAAGCTAAATTAAGGTTAAATATAAGGAAGAAGTTCTTTACTGTAAGAGTGCTGAACAGCATGCCCAAGGATGTTGTGGATGAACCATCCCTGGAAGTGTTCCAGCCAGGCTGGATGGGGCTTTGAGCAACCTGGTCTAGTAGAAGTTTTTCCCAGCCTCTGGCAGGGCGGATAGAATTAGATGATCTAAAATTGAGGTCCCTTCCAACCCAAACTATTTTATGATTCTATGATTTCATCTGCAAATTTACTTGCGCATATTCATACTTGTTTTAGAAATATCACATGAAAGAGCTTTTTAAGAAGTCTAAGAATATAAGGGTAAGATATAAAAAATGACAAGGCTGCATAAGTACATATGCAATTTATGCTAAATGATGTTTTCTATTATTATTTTATTAGATTATCCTATCGCCTCTTCTCATTAGGAACCTGTCAGTACTCTCTTTTTCATAAAGAATAATCCACTGTAACAGTGCATACGACATAACCTGATAGCAGCAGCTGCAGTGTGCTGATGGCCTCCTTGCTGAGCCCTTCAGCTCAGCCTTACAGCATATCTTTGCTCAGCAACTCCCAAGAACTACCTCCCATTTGAAAGAAAGGAGACTCACATGCCAAGAGCTCTATTCAGTTTGCTACGTTAAAGTTCATACACTGCACCTGCCAGGAAGGATTCAGTCTATTGCTGTAATGCCTTCTGTCTCCAGAGAGTCCTTTCTGGCCTAAAGTTCTTTACAAAGCAAGTTTTCCTTCAATAACTGCATTGCAGTAAATCAAAAGAATTAAGTCAGGATTGACGTAATTTAGGAATCTACTACTTGATATGTTACTAAATATTTTTGTGATTGTATATATTTCCCTGGAGCAGACAATGTATTCTAGTGCACACATGAATACATATGTAAATATACAAGCATATTAGTATAAATAGAATCATAGTGAATGTGCACTTTCAACTGGAAATTGAGGAAATACACTCAGAGATCTATCTCTATCACGAGATCTGGGATCAAGAGAAAATATCCTGCCAAGACTATATGATCACAAAATACTGAGAATTACAGCAAATGAAACTACTTTAATTTTTAATCCCAACTAACTATAAAACCACATCAGTGATACTATCTGAAGTTATCCAGAAGCCATAAGATCTGTAAGGAGTTGTACCTACTGTACCTACAATGTTTCTCACAGTCCTTTCAATTAAAGACAACTCTTTCCTCAAAGATTATGCAAAGATATTAGTGAAACGTAAACAGCCTTTGGAAAAGTAAAAGAGGGAAAGAGAACATAGATGTCTACACAACAGGAAAAGTAATTTATGAGCCAGAAAAAAAGGGAAGAGAGAAGGCACAGATAAACAAGAACAAATTACAAAAACTGCAAACATATTTAAACAAAGAAACAGGAATAAAAACCTGAGTTTGTACAAAAATGACTGGATATTGAAATTGAGTCAGACCTGTTTCTCTGAGACTATCTTGTGGAAACATTCATAAGATGGACTATTTCCAGGTCTCTCTCTAAATCAATTGAGTTCACATTTAGTTTGCAAATTAATTCTGCTCTGGCATTTCTTATCTTCTGACGTAGCAGCCATCTTTTCAAATTCAGTCTGTTCAGATTAATAAATGGCAAACAACAAAAATCATCTGTCATAATGAATTATAAGACCTTTCAACAAATATCATCTGTGGAGTTAGAAGGGAGAATATTTTAATTCACAGCAATAAGCTTTATAAATTGAGCAGTAAAACTAGGTAGCTGCAGCAGATAAAGAACTAAAAGCACAGGCTGAGCATGGAACACCTGCCACCTCATGGCAGATTACAAACAATTACCTAGCCAAGCTGACAAAATCAAGGAAACAAGCAATTCTTCATTCTACTTTTGACTCTAAAAAGGAGTAAGATTACTATCAGACAATATTCAGACCACATACTTTCTGGAAGGCAGAGCAGTCAAATACAACAGCTAGGAACACTAAAAATATTGGTTTTATTCCCACATTAATACTGATATACCCCACTCTGGCTTCTGAATTAGTCTCTTCCATCCCTCTCAGAAATACATGCACATTTGCCACCAATTCTTCTTGTTTTCCCCAAGTAGCCCACTCAAGGTCCATGCCCATCTCTACCCTCTCTCCTATACACAGGCACCCCAACCCAAGCCTCAGCAGCCACCCCACTGCTGCTACACAGCCCTCAGAGTGGTTAAATGGAAATTGAGACCTCAACAAGTCTATATATAGAGGGTATGATGCCGTGTTCTCTACACCTACCAGTGGATATTTCTCCACTCCTCCAGAATATTTTCTAAGGTGTTAAATTTGCAGCACTGATTATAGATTAAAGTTGTTACATTAATTTTAAATTAATTACCATTTATCAAAATTACCATTCAAAATGTTTACCACCTTATCTCTTTCCAAACAAGTATATTTTTTTCTATGCATCTCTAGGAGTACCCAAGCATCCCTCTCTGGATATATCTTCACAGAAATCTCCAAAGTAGCACAGAAGTAACCATTACTGGAACTGGTATATACAAACAACCTGGCACTCTACTCATGCTGTTAAACCTTACATCTCAAGAGTGCCCATTAATGAAGCTGCAATGGTGCTGATATCCCAGATAACTCAGAATGAGCTTGGCTGTTTTCTGCAGAGCATCCTGTGTGCTTTCTTGCACAGAGCTTCACATCTGGGCCTACCATGAAACAGGCTTCCTATGTTGTGGGAAGCAATTGGAATTTGGAAAGCTTTGTGGACTGAAGGAAATTGTACTCAGTAACTGCAAATGACCATTTTCAGATCTTAAGATTACACCAAATGCTGGGGGAGAGGTCAGACTGTGAAAGATACTGTTCTAATGCTAAAATATAAGCATCTGTTAAATACTGTATTTCTAATCCAAGGCAGAAAGAGTTTGAGAGTTTACACTGGCATTTAGGTAGTGGCAAAGTCACTTCTCCGCTAATCTTGTTCTCAGCAAGACATGAATTGTTTACTCTCAAACCTCATAAAGAAAATGATTTTCAGGTACATAACTGAAATTACCATACTAAATTATACAGGATAAAACAGATGAGGATGAGCTGTGTATAGGCATGATAAAATGAAATGACATGACAAAAGGACAAATGAAGTTCAGTGTAGATATATTTAAAATGATGCGGGCAGTAAAAGCCTTATGCTTGAGATGCAGCCATTAACATCTGTGACTACAATCACAGTTTCCTAAATGCAATAACTGGTAATGGTTTGAAAGGACCACAGTGAGATCTCAAGGCCAAACTCAAAGCCAATGAGAGGGTAAAAAGGAGTTTCAACATGAGGAGGTGTTAGAAAGGCACAGAGAACAAAACAATTTCACTGTGATGCGATAGTCACTGTTCTTGTGTTTGAACACTACAATAGAACTCAACAACGTCCAGAGGCAGCTAGTAAGGCTGATCAAATATAGAACAGTTTACACAGTAGGAGATGCTAAGTAAGATGGTATTCTTCAATATGGAAGAGATAGCTCAGGAATGCATGCAAGATGCTTATTGATTCTTGATTGACACTGAAAAGGAGAACAGGAATCTTCCAACAGAAGTAGGGAGCACTAAACTAAGTTAAGAGGAAGCAGGTTCCAAGTAAACAAAAGGAAGTGGTTCTTCAAACACAAAAGATAAATGGCATAATTCCTCACCACAGGATATCGCAGATACCTAAAGTTTATATGAAATCAAGGGAAAGCTTCACTCACTAATGGTGGAGAAGCCCATTGAGGGCTACTAAATTCATTGAAAACATCTGGCTAAGATTGCAATCTCATAATTGGAGCCTAGAAGAGCACGGGGGGGGGGGGGGGGGGGGGAGAA
>JASSUY010029406.1:26022-36100 GCA_032466535.1 Forpus xanthops
GGGGAGAAGCACTGTACTTGCTCACTTTGTCCTTATGCTTTCCCATGGGCACCACTTCTGGCTGTCAGAAGCAGGATGCTGAGCATGATGAACCTTTAATCTGACCAAATGAGTATGTGAAAGTGAATTAAACAATGATAGATGTTAGGACCTGCAAGTTGGTCATCTACATCATTAAATTAATAGACCCCAGCTGTGAAGATCTCTTGCAGATATTTCAGTGAATCTAATTAGCATTACCCCATCTAATAGCCTAGAATAGGCTAGGGACTATTCCAAACATAGCTTACTGAATTTACTCTTCTAATCTTTTGTTCAGACTGAAGCAATTGTAGCAGAATTTACAGCTGACAAATAGAAGTGCTGTACTAATAGGCAGGAGGGTTACCAACTGCTTATCTTGCAATTTTTTAGTAGTTTTAATTATAGACCTTTAAGCTTCATTACTGTTGTCTATCCATGAGTAATAGCTTCTATTTTTCTAGTAGATTGGAAGCTTCCCCAGTAACTTGAGCTCTTATGTGGACCGGTTTCACTACTGAGATATATGGTACAGACATCAAAATACTAGAATGAGTAAATAATTACTAACTTCAACTAGCAACTTAGAAAGGAAAGGTGAATCCTGTTCCTTATGCTTATTTAAGAAAAAACATATTGAAGACTGTGAAATAAAAGACTACACCTGGGGACACACTGGATGTTTATCGTCTTGTGTGTTCTGAATGGATGGAAGATAGACAGTGGAGTATATTATCAGGTGTGATAGGATGAAGTACAAAATGTTGAACGTCCAGGAAATCTTCTTGACACTAAGATCTATTAAGAAATTTCTTCTCAAGGAAGTAGAGGAAGCCTTGTTTCCTGGAATAATTCAAATTGTACTTCACAAAATAGTAAATATATACAAAGAACATCCTGCGTTTAGAAAAAAATGAAGCAGATGACAATTTTTTCTACATTTATGCTGGACAAGCCCCAAACCCCTCCTCTCTCCTCACATGTATACACAGGCAAAAGCACATTCAAAAAAAGTAAAGATAAAAGGATGAAACTGGAAATAATGAATGACTATCAGTACAGTTTTGCTCCCAAAGTTTCCCTTAGTCTAATACATCCAACTTTTTTATTTATATCATTTTACTGAGAAATATAAATCAAAGAATTACAGTGAAATTATAACTTTAGAAAAGATCAAGTGTTTACAACTGCATATCACTGTACATGTACATAGTTCAGCTTCAATGACATCCTGTATTAAAATCCTCTATTTCAAGTGTGAGATGGGAGGGAAATACCCTTTATGAAGGAAAGCACCTAGTCAAGGAAAGCTGCAATTGAAGAGTCCGGCTGCAGAGCACTCTACCTCATACTCTACCACTCACAACTTCTGAGTCTTCAAAGACATCAACTAGTACTGAGATTTAGTCTACATAACAGCACATTTCCCTCCAAGTTAAAACAGAAACAGGGATTCAGCTAGGGGAACTGACACAGTTCACATGAATGGAGCTGTGATCAGACAGCCCAACAGCTGCATGTAAATTTTAATAGTAATAACATTTTTAGAATCTCCCTTTTTGGTACTTAAATTTTGAAGACACCCTCAGATTTCATTAATGTTGTACAATTTATTTTGTAACTGTATGGTAGAGTTTCAGTAATGCTAAACTAAACAAAGTGAATGCACAGACACCCATCATCCAAGCAGCCATGTACAATGCAACCCAAACAAGTGTTCTACAACAGCTTTTATAAGGAAGATAGCATCAGCTGAGAGATGATTTGATATTTAAGGAAGGGCACTGGTCACCCCCAGATATGATATTCCAAAACAAGAGTGTGTGAATGTATATACACATCTTAAAAAAAGAAATCTTCCTGTAACATATTCTGGTGAACAATATTGGTCCATACTGTAAATTAAATGTACATTCAAATCGCCCCCCCCCCCCCATTTAAACAAAACCACAACCAAACAAAAATCCCCCAGACTATTATAGTTTTTTTATTATTGTCCAAATTACAAATCCACATAAAAATACAGCAATCAGAAAAATATCACTGTTCCTAAAATTAAAGGATAATCAAGGCTGGACATGACCTCAAAAGGGGTCTCCAGTCCAACCTCATGCTCTAAGCAGTGTTCAGCTATGGAGTCAAGGCCAGGTTGCTCAGGGCTGGTCTTGAAAACCTCAAGGAAAAGAGCTTGCACAATCACACTGGGCAACCTATTCCAGAGCTTTACTATCCTATATCAGAAAAGTATTAACTAGGCATTTAAAAGAAACAAGGATATATGCTGAAAAAGAAACTGTCTTGCTGTTCTCTGTGCTTATCCAATTAGACATCAGTGTGATACCTTGCATAATTTTGATGCTATTAACGGAAAATGGTAAAACCATTTAAGACAAATCTGATCATCTGCATTTGCAAGCCTTTCTTTAGTTTTTTTTCCCTTTTCTGTAACTTGGATAAAAACTGCAGACCAATGGAAAAGAAAATTATTTATACAACAATCAACACTGTTAAAATTAAAAAAACTTTTCCCAATGACTACACAGCATTTTCCTTACTTCACTTTCAGCTCATTGCTTTGTACTCACTACAGACACAGCAAATATACCACTTTCTTCCTCTTTACAGCGCTGTTATGTATTTTAGGACTGTTTACATATTTCTTTTCAGCTCACTCTAAGTAAGATTCATTCATACCATCCTTCCTCAAAGTTTGCATGTTCCTGAGCACCAGCCATTCTCAGTGCTCCCAAAACACTTTAAGTTGAAGCCTTACCAGTACCAAATAGAACTATTTTTATCAGTGCTGCAGACAACATTTCACTTTAAACCATCCTAAAGTCTTTCATTTGCAACTGCCTGACTACATTTAAGTGTGTTCAGCTTCTTATCCAAACAATCCTCAGGTTTTAATTTCTGAGTAGATACTATTTGATTTGGTTTTTTTGCAGCTCATTTTTTCTCCCCCACAGGTAGCTCCTAGCGCATATTATTTCTGCACTGGATCCTTGATTTTTTTTTTTTTTCAGGTTACATCTCTGATTTGCCAAGAGCATTTTGAATTTAAAGCTTTCTTCTAGCTATTATCAGTCCCTCCTGACTGAGTATAATTATAAAGTATGATACACATCCTTTCTATCCTATATCATAAAATTACAATTCTGAACAGATTACAATTAACTACAATTAGGTTGAGGATAGATCCATATGATAAAGTCTGACTTCCTGGCAGCAAACCAATGAGAACTGCTCTCAGAATGTATTTTTTCATTCATGCTATTGAAGGCCAGACCAATGTTTTTGTTGCAGCTAGTAGACTACCACATAAGACAATGTCATTACCTAAATAACAAAAAGAAAACCGAATGCAAAGGAGAATTTAAATATTTACAGCAAGAGTATATTTCCTATGGAGGGAAAACTTACAGCATAACGCCTCCACACGCAGTCTGTAGCTTCCGTTACCACTACTGGCTTCAGTAAGAGCAAACCAAGTTCAACCAAGACCACAACAAAAAAAAAAAAAAAGAGGAAGACAAAACAAGACTTCTGGATTCCTCAAGGAAAACCAAGTGTGACAAAGAAATCCTTAAACTGCCTAAAGAATCTCCCTTAATAGTTTAAATTATAGATGCTTCTTCTAATTTATATAGAGTCACCCACTTTCACCTCAGTTGCCTACATCTCTCTGGTGTCCCCAGAGCTTGCTCTGCCAAAGTAGAATGTGGTGTAATAAAAGCCATGCTCAACTTGTTTGGTTTGATGAACCAAGTATAAGACTGATTTGGTTTCAAGCATTCAATCCCATGGAATGATATGGTCAACAAAACAAAAATATAAGATTTTTCATTTTAATGTACTTCTGCAGAATTTGGAATCGCAAATATCTCACGTGTAGGCAGGTGTGTCTTGTGCGAGGTGATATGCAAGACAGGACATGCAAATACTATCTTGTTCCTTAATAAGCAATATGAGGCAGTTTTTGGTATTAGGAAAAAAAAAAAAACCAAAGTTTAGGTTCCAAGCTTTTTAATCATGTTTTTTTTATGCAAAAAATTATTACAACTATTTTATTTTGTGATGCTACGTTAAAATGCAAAGGTGTTGATATATTTTAATGCTGGAGTTCAGTAACTGGAAACTCGGCATTGTTGTTCTTTAATAATTATTTAATTAAGGCTAAATTGAGTAACTGCTAAAGGCCAGGCTCAAACCTACTTCCCATAGCCTAAACCACACTCCTTTCTCACAAGTCATGATGTGTAGCTTCTCATAAGACGGTCCTAAATTATTCTTGAGTAATCACTGGCAAATAAAGATCCTTCCACTTGTTTATTTTAATTTTATTTTAAGGATAGATGGATACAACATTAATAGTTACACTGCAAATAAATTCATCCAGATGTGCTGACTCAGCTTCCACATGACAAAAATGTGACTACCAGTGGATGGGTCATTTTAGCTCTGCCTTAAAATAAAGCAAATCAAGCAAAGAGAGTGGCAGCAACAGCTGGAACCACGTGCCTGTGTCCAAACAAATTTACTCATAAAACCTGGGGAAAGCACAGCACAGCTGCACAGCAATTATGACAAAAAAAAAAAAAGGAAAAAAAAAAACCCGCAAGCCCTTCAGAACTGATGAATAATGATACCACCAAGGAAATGAGATCTGTTGGTACAGTTACAAACACTCAAGCTTAACAAGTGGGTTTTTTCAGAGGCTGAATCTTCACATTATAAATGCTTGTTGCTATGGATTCCGTTTTTTACTTCTGATACTTCTTCCCTCCTGATTACTAGAACACTTTCTTCTAAAAAAAACCCACATAAATCTTAAAATTGCTTAAATTCTGTTAATCTGTGGCATGCTTTCTTTAAAACTATGAACACTAAAGCTGGCTGACACTTATGAAGAGTGGGTGAGTGAATACATCCATTTCCAAAACAGCCCAACTCACAGATACAGTGCACATTTTAAACTCAGAAGCTGCCACCTATTCTCCATTTTCCTCATTCTAAATATCACCAGAATAGCAGTATGTGTTGTTCTTCATCTTTATGGCACATCAAAGCAGAAATTCTTGTCTGCACCATTTTCAGACAGTCAACTGAAGCACAGAGAAACTATAAACCAAGAGTCTCAATTCAGGTTGCCTAATCCAAATCAACCAAAACTAGTGAAAAAGCAGTAACCAGGCAGCAACATAGTTAGGAGCTGAAGTTTCAACATAAACTATCACCATCATTAATTACTATTAGGTAATCAAAGAACAGTTGTTTTCCTTCCACTTGTCCCTCAACACATACTTGCCTTTGATGACCTGTGAAGACCTACTTGTCTGAAGCCACAAAAGATTAGGTTGCTTTATCTAGAGCAACCCATTATTCTGTCAGCCAAGATAGCCTTCCATGGGGCCAGTTTATTTCTCATTTTAATATACAAGCTCTTGAACTATTCCTGGCTCCTGGAAAGCACAAGTTTTTTTTTTTAGGATAAGCTGCCTCAAGCTCCAATTCCTATACCCACTGGTAAAGAACAAGGAAAGGCTTTTCCCAGAATTTACATATTACAGCTTGGAAGACAAAGAATGTCCATAGGGCAACACACAAGTCCATTAGGCAAAGAGACTAAAGTTTAAGTCTGAAAAAGAGGTAAATGCACCTGAATTTAGCTTGGGAACTGGCAGTCAAGTCAATTCATTGAGTCACATGCATGCAGGAGACAAAACTTATGTTAACTATTGCGTAGGCACACAGAAATGTACAAATGAAAATTAACCTTTCTAAATTAGCATACAATTATGCTGTAGCAAATGTAAAATTTTGATATAGCAGTAAACTTATGTTCTTAGGAAAAAATGTGTAAAACATTTACTACTTACAATCAACATAATAAGTTGTAAAAAAGTACATTCTTAATGTACAAAAGCAGTGATTAAGTACTATAAATGCCTACACATCATCTTATGATACATTTCATACTGTATAAACAAACATTTACTAGTTACCATAGAAACAAGAAAGCAGTAAACATTACTGGAGTCCAGTGGCTATGGTTCTGCTAGGTTTCATTATTCAATCTTTTCTTAAAAAAATATTTCTAAAAGAAGCACTGATCTCACTGATTAACACGCATAAAAATGTCTTTGTTTGTAAGCATTTGCACAGCAAAATAATAAGAATTTTATTCATGAAAGAGTTGAGGAACACCTTCAGAAAAAAGCTCTGCTTGATTGGCCTTATATCAAATTGTTAAGTTGAAAAAATTGTAACATGGACAAAATAATTTACCTTTTCTCCTTCTTCACCTTTACCACCAGCAAAGCCACGTTCACCCTGGAACAAAAAACAATAAATTAAAAATCTCAAACAAAAACATTCTTCAAATAATTTAATTCTTTAAAATAGTTTTATTGCACTGGGGTTTTATTATGGGATTAAAACAAATTACTTAGATACTGATGGTCGCTCATTCAAATAGGTGTGAAACCTCTGTGAAAGACCTCTATGAAAAATAGACATGGTTTTCCACTGTTTTGTTGATTAACAGTCAAACATTTTTCCATTCAGCCTAAGTAATCTTCTTGGATTCTTGTCCTGACATTGACACTAAACTCACTCGTTACAGTGCTCCTGTTCTTCTGCAGAACTAGTTTTAATACATCTTTTGCTATTAATAACTTCATTTTAATTTTGAAATATGACTAGTCAGCTGTGAAGGTTTACAAAACCCAGAACAATTCAGAAAATATACAGATATAATTTACAGAAAGCTCATTCCTTTCACTTTAAAACTCATATCTAACTACTAAAAAAAAACACCCCAACAAACAGACAAACGAAAAAAAACAAAACCAAACAACACACACCAAAAAACCACAGGAGTAAATTTTGAAATATTAACTCAAGCTCAGCAGATTATTTATTTAATGATTTTTCAATAAAAAGACCTGTTTATAATGTTCTTCCAGATCCAATTTGATAATTTAGCTCAGAAGATCTTAATGCACCACCTTACTACGTTAATGTCTTAGTCAAATAGTCTGCAACCTGGCTATATCATAACTAGAATAACTGCTCTTCCTGATGTACTGGCCATGTTCTTTCAAAGGCAGCCCAAGATGTTGTTGGCCTTCTCCACTGCAAGGACACCCAGCAGGACTCCAAATCATTTTCTGTAGAGCTGCTTTCTAGAAATTTAAAACCTAGACTACAATGTTGCATGAGGCGATTTCTTTCAGAAAGGCAGGACCTCATGTTTGCCTCTGCTCGACTTCATGAGTTCTGCCACTAGTTCATTTCTCCACCATGTTGAGGTCCCACTGAATATCATTCTTGTCCTACCTTCTATTGCACTGACTACGTTTCTATATTTGCTAACATCCATGAACTTGCTTAGAATCCATCATCTAGGTAAATAATAAGACACTAAATAAT
This sequence comes from Forpus xanthops, assembly GCA_032466535.1. Taxonomy (NCBI): domain Eukaryota; kingdom Metazoa; phylum Chordata; class Aves; order Psittaciformes; family Psittacidae; genus Forpus; species Forpus xanthops. The sequence continues at coordinate 33,478 of JASSUY010029406.1, forward strand.
TCTGTCTCCAGTCTTGCTCCATGAGGGATGACACTACTTACTACATAGTAGCTGGACTGTACAGAAGTTGGTCCACCCTTGAGCCCAACAATCCCACTAATCTTCCACCACCTTAGTGTCCATTTATCTGGTCTTTATTTCATAGATGTAACTACAATGATATGACTGGAGGCTGTGCCAAAAGCCTGGCTGAAGTCAAGGTATACAATGTCCACTGATGTCCCCTAATGCACACAGTCACCAGAGCAGGCAATGATATTGAGCAGGCATGATTTATTCTTGGTGATAAAAACAAAGGTGAGGCTGACAGGCCTGCAGTTCCATGGATCCTTCTTAAAGATGAATGTGATGTTTGTATGTTTGCAGTCACCCAAAACCTCCCTTAGGCATCATGATTTTTGATACTGACAGACGGCAGCCTTGCAGTCTACCAGCCAGCTCCCTCTGCACCCCAGTTGCATATTGTTTGGTATCTTGCAAACATCCAAGTAGCTTAAGTGCTCCTTAACACTCTCTTCCCCTTCAGTGGGCAATGGTTCATTCTTATACACTCTGTTAGGAGATTTAAGTAACCTGGGAGGCCTGAAGGCAGTAGTGAAAACCAAAGCAAAAAAAAGTATCAGGTACACTCAGTCTTTTTCACATCCTCCACCCCATTAAGGAGTGGCTCAACATCTTCTTCAGCCTCTTTTTTTTATCTGCAGATGCAGTTAACAGAAGCCCTTTATGCTGAGCTTCAAATCCCTTATTAGCTGCAATTCCAGATGAATTTTTGGCTTCCTGAATCCTTTGCCACGTGCTCTGGCAATGTTTCTGTATTCCTGCTGGGTAGCTCACCCTTGCTCCCACTGTTTACTTTCTCTTCGTGTGTGATCTCAGTCAGGAGCTCCTTGTTCATCCATGCCGACCTTCTGCCATGGTAGCTCAACTCCCTTTACATCACTGTGGACTGTTCTTGGGATTTTAGGAATCTGTCCTTGAAGATCAGCCAGCTGGGCTCCTTATGTCTGCAGGACAGTCCTGGTCACTCTTTGGACTATTCTTTGCCAGATTCAACAAACCAAGTACTTTGAAACTCTCCTCAAAGGTTTTGTTTGCTAAGCCCCTGAGTGGACCCTCTCTCTGGTCTTTCCACATCTCTTAAAAGTATTGAGGGTGAACACCACCACCCCCACCCCCACCCCCCCAGCATGACACAGCATTCCAGATGCAGCACCACCAAGCAAAGGGGGAAAATTATCTTCCCCTGATCTGCCAGCTTCAGCTTTTACTATCATTGTCCAATATGTGGTTCACTTTCTCCCAAATAGGAGAGAAAGTGAACCACTGTTAGCTCATAATTCAGCCTCATCTCCTCCTACAGGTCATTTTCAGAAATGCTGCTGCTCAACCAGTATGTTCTGTGCCTGTACCTAAGTACGGGGTGATAAAGAAACTTCTCCTCTTTCAGAAAGCATCCAGATCTTTTGCATAGATTTGAATTTAAAATAAATATTACAAATTAGAGAGAATAAGAAATATAGTCAACAGAAAGCATACAGAAAGTAGTTTAGGTAATTTCCACTTCATAATATTAAAATATAACAATATTAGCCACTGGCAAATTACTTCAAAGAATCTGTTGCAGAAATAAAAATGTAGATAATGCAAAATAACACATTTATGACTGACTTTAATTCTCTTCTCTGTGGAAGAATTCTCACAGTAAATTAGGAAAAACATTTCACACAAGCTTTTTCATGGACAATCACTGATTACTCATCCTGTTACTGCAGGATTGTTGATCTGATTTTCAATATTTTAAATATGCCTGCATTACAAGTCAATGAAATCCTGGCTTCGAATACATAAATTGATAGATTGTGGTAATTACGTTGCAGAACTCAATGCTGGCTACCTCATATGCAGAAAATAAATTCCTTCCTTCCCTCCGTGCTGTATTACAGGAAGTATCTGCCCTAAATATACACAAATCAGGCCTTTGCATCAAGGTCATGATGCAGAACACTTTCTTGACATTTTAGTATGAACAAAATAATGTGGAGTTTTATGTGTAGTCCCTTAATTTGTGGAAGCAAAAGAACTATTTCCCCTCCAATTTTCTAAAAGGAATTAGCTGGGCAGACATATGTGACATTGAGGCTTTATTCCAAATACTTAGAGTTAAACACAGCTGCAACCAACAGAAAACAAAACCTGGCCAAGAAAAGACTAAGGCAACTTGAACAAATATTACCAGCAGGGTTTATAATACAGATACCACTTTTTGCAAGTTATGTCCTTCCTACAATATTCCACCACTGGAGAGGAGTAAAAGATTCAAATGCAAGAGTGGAAGCAGCAGTGCCATCCCTCATCTCATTTTGCTGAGATCATGAGACTCTCAAATTTCAAATTTTTTAATCTGCTACCTTGTGGCTGAAAAGACCTGCACAGTTCTGAGGCTTAAGCAACTGCTCTTAACGAAAAAGTGACGTTGATAGTTTGAGCCACCTCAGCACACACACTTTAGAAACTAATAGTAAAGTTCTTCTGCCACATTATACAACTGTCATGGGTTTAGCAGCAGCAGTCATTTTTCTTTAAGCAGTAGCTGGTGTAGCACTGTGTTTTGGATTTTCAG
>JASSUY010029407.1:0-10290 GCA_032466535.1 Forpus xanthops
ACTGCTCCCAAGCCGAAAATCCAAAACACAGTGCTACACCAGCTACTACTTAAAGGGAAAGACAACTGCTGCTGCTGAACCCATGACACCATGCAACTTAGAGACACAGTTTAGTAGACTTGGTAGTGCTAGGTTTACAGCTGGACTTGATCTTTTCCAACCTAAATGTTTTTATTATTCTATATAAGGATATTATTTCAACATAATGGCATGCTTTTTCATTTAGGTATATAGACTACTGAAAGAAACTTTTCAGTTTTGTAAAATATATTGCAGCTTCAAAGGCAATGAATTTTTCTTCCAATTTATGTTTGACAGTATTACAAAAGTTGAAGGCATTCTCACAGTTTACATAGTTTAGGATGTGCTTTTTATGTAAACCAATCATGTAATACAACAAACAGTTATGGCAACAGAATGAAAATGTAAAATAAATAATTTCTCTCACAGACACATATCTAGAAACCAGGACATTACAGAAATTTACCAATATTTGGTCATTACATAAGTAAAGAACTTACTTTCTTCCTTCTTGCTAATAATGGCTGGCAGGGTGTAGATCTGTAAACAGAAAAAAAAAGCAGCAGGTCAACAATTGTGCTTTAAATTCTTTACTGCCGGGTTTGTTGGTAGTTGAGACATGCTGTGAATTAGCTTGCTGCTACGGAAAAGACAACCTTGCCTTTCATCTTCTCCTGATATTGAACCCCCTAGCACTTGGCCAGGTTAACAGTCCTGTGCTACAATAAGCAACTAAAATGTGTTAGAAGTCAGATAAGCAGACTCCCAAATAGTCTAAAATTCAATACAATTACTGATCTAATTTCTGTGGTGTTTCAGTCAAGCAAGAATCTTGTAGAAACACTTTCCTATTGCATAAAACCAATCAACCATTTTTTTCCCCCCTTTGATACAGGTCTGCCATCACCCTCATTCAGTGACTATTTTAACAGTGCTCTAATAATGGGAAGAAATCTCAGACTGTCTCTTAGTAGCTTTCAATACAATTTTATGCTCTCTGTAGTGCCTTTCAAGATGGTGATAATTGTTTACTCCATGACACTGCCCGAAAGACGGTTTGTCTTTACCAGGGCAGAAACTACCAGTTCACAAATGTTATCTGAACCATCAATCATATTAGACAACATGCTATCATGTTAAACATTAAATATCCTAGCATAAAATAATAATATTTAAAGGCTTAAATTCACTAATAGTCCTGCTTTTCTAACTTATACCTACCTTAACTCTGTACTTGCAATAGTGCCTCACAAAGAACATAACTGAATTTGCCTGTATTTTAAGTGTATCTGAAAGGCATACCAGCTTCTTTCTTTTATATGTATGCCACAAAACTGTTAAAAGCAAAGAAAATGAAAAAATATCCTTACTGGTTCCTTTCCATCCATAGCTTCGAGCCAAAGTTTTCGGTTAGATTCTGAAAAAGCCTGCAGTGTGATGATTCCAGGTCTGTCAAAAATAAACACTGATGTAACTAATTTCTTTTTCTCAAATAGTATCCAAAGTCAGAATCCAAATATATATTGACATGAAGTGAATATATATAAGACAGAGAGAAGTTGAAGAAATATGACAGCTTCTGACACAACAAGTAACTCTGAGGTAGATTTAAGAACAGGTCTGTTTTTTAAGTTTTTTACCAGAACATGTAATTTCAGATGCTTAGTCTTAAGCACTACAACTCTCAAATAGGTATGAGGTACCTCCATATTGCAAGATGAGTTATACACTTGCAAACAGGATCCCATACAACCCATTTTTTAGTGGGGAAGTTGCTCAGGGTGGAAAACTGAAGGACAAGATACATTATCTCAATTTGACTAAATATGTCTATACCTGCACTCATTATCTACTTCCTTTCCTAGCAAATGAAGACCAGTAGGTACTTTTAATCTAAAAGTCATCACATCCCTAAAACAGACATCCAAAGTCAGTCGAAAGAAATATGCCCTAAAACAGCTGCCTATAAAGAGCACTTTGAGATAGTATCTCAACTCTGGAGATGTAAAATCAATTGAGCTGAGTATTGTCATGGTGCAGGAATTTTTTTTTTTTTGAGGGGAATCAAAAACCAAGTTCTTTCTGCTGGCTGTATTCTAACCACTATGACTGAAGTTGTATATCCTCTGTGTTGATGAAGCTTTGATGTTGCATTGAAAAAGAGTCATGGGAACTAGTGAAGGGATAAGGGAACCAATTTCAACTTGTTCCTCAAATAATTATATAAACAGACAGGGAAATACAAAGAGTTAGACTCTATTTATGATCACAGGCAAGTGAGTTCTTTAAGAAATGCTCCAAAATTAATTCACTGATAGGCCAACATAGAATGTCCATGTGACAGTAAGAAGCCCTGCTCCCACACCAGTGTAGTGGATCTCTGCTCAAACTTTCATCAGACGGCCCAAAATTGTGATCTTTCTATGGTCGGTTCACAAATAAAGATTTTATCTTCCACCATTAAAATAAATAACAAAAAAACTTCCATCCTTTCCCACCTCCTCCAAAAGACCAACATTTTTACCCTGTATTTAAAAAAGTGTGTAAGAAATCAACTGGACAACACAAAATATCAAAATGCATTCAAACAAAAAAAATCCAAGCTATTTTCTTTGCTATCTACTATCACAAGTATAAAAAGATACAGTTAATGCAGACTAAGATGTATAATTGTTTTTCTGTTTTTGTAAACTCTACATTTATTTCTGGTTTAATATTCTGTTTTGTTCCTACCCACAGATTCTTACTTAGGAATTTTTTCTCACAAAAACATTTTAGAAACTGATTTTTCTTCTGTCTATTGTGACTGCTGCTTAATATTTCAGTTGGAAAATTGCACTTACAGTGCCTTGGTCAGTATGTACAGAATGAAGAGAAGTTTCTGAGTGTTATTTTACTTCAAGCTTAGAGATACCTCCTTGTAGCTCTGGATTTCTGATATAACCTGCCGTCCAAGTTTGCAGTCATTACACAGCATGTTTTATTTAACACACAAATACCTAATACCATAATTCCCGAAGTAAATTTTAAGTTAATTACGTCAATTTGAAGGGCTCACATTGCGTGTTCCCCATTATTTGCTCACAAGGGTTTCTTTTAGTTAAAATGACTTTCAAGAAATGAGATGGGCTCATCAGTCTGCACAGATTTCTAATGCTTTAATAAAATAGTATTTCATATAACATTTCCTAGAATGTTGCAAATAATAATGCAGGGAGAGAGATATCTTTGTGGGATGAAGTGTTTGGAGACAGAAGTTGCAAGAAAATTTTGAAGACTGGTACTGCTGCACAGTTTTAACAAGAGCTCTTCATGATGACAAGTCATACCCTCAGATTACTAAGGAAATTCATGTTTTACTGTCAGTTTTTAAAAGGTTTTAAAAAACTTTAGGTTTTTCTCTATTTTACAGGTGCAGTCTCAGATAATACTCCCAGTAAACAATATCAAGTCTTGAATTTAAAATTAGTTCAAATGTAATCATTATCAGTCTTTTTGAATCTTCATTATTCCAGTACTGTGTTTATACTTATATGAACTGGCCCACATTCTTAGTCATTACTGACATCAATAATGGCCACTGGATTTTCTCTTCCTTAGGGGAAATTTGTTCTATCAACACAACATTCAAAACAGATGAACGCTGTCCTTGTATGTGAACTCTCACCAAATATTTCTAGGCATTTCATTGTCTATTTACCTCCACTGCTGACTTGTACAAAAATTCAGTACTTCCCTGCTGAATACCAAATCAATTGTACAAGTGAACTTTCTATCAGCCCGCAAAAGTCAGATCCTTACAATAATGATCTAGTAACTTTGTATTGTACTTCTGTTTTAACCTCCTGTCCAAGTTTCCAGAATGTCCATAATTTACAGGCCATGCGGATATAATCGATCAGAATGTTCAGAATGAATAAGTAACATGTAAAAAAGTGCCTATAACGATTTGATGAGAACCTGAAGAACTGCAGATGGAACTAATTTTTCTGTGTATTTTGTTGAACTGAGGATGTTCTAACAGAGTAAGGGAAGACAGAAGGGACAACATTCACTTGCAAATACGCTACAATGGTATTGCCACAGATGTATCTAACAGAATCACAGAATAAATGCAATTCTACATCGAAAGACACAACTATCAATTTCAAACTCAACCTGTCAGTTCAAGCTTAGGAGCTTTCAAGAGACCAATTAGTCTCAATATTTGTTCGTATCAAATTTCTACTTCTTAAACCTGAATTCACTCGGAAATCTATTCTAGCAAAATAATGTATTATATTTGAAAGCAGCCTCAAAATTATCATATAAAACCAGCAGTTCTAAATGGAATTTAAAATGACAGCAGCAGTCATAAGATATTTCTTAAGAAAACGACTACAAAAGTCAGTCTATCTGCCATATTTTAAGGTAAAAATTAATTCAATATTTCTCTTTATTCCCACGCTTGGAAAAAATAAGTTTACAAAGTTCTGTGTACATACACTTCAAATACAGAAAAGCTGTTTTAATCTATCTTATATAATTACAATATCCGATAATAAATGAAAAATAAATTAACCAATGTGTAGAAGTAATATTCAAATAAGAAAAATTATGTGCTATCATACATTTCTGAAGGAAATACATTGGTAAAGAATATGCTTATTAATAAGTATTTATAAAAAAACATCTGTTCCGTTCTTAAAAGAGGGTAGTCAGTTGTGATACAGGTAATACTAGAATTCCACGTGTATCTGCACGCAAACATAATGCACTTAAGATAACATATTCTATGTAGTAGATGTGGTTAGAAAATAGGTTCGAACAAGTAAGAACCAAGTCTTGAGAGCCTAGTTTGTCTGTATACAAGCCTACTGAGAAGTATGTGTTTCTGTTTACAGGAGTAATTATTAGATATTGGTTTCAAGTGTTTCTATTTTTAATTATATGCAATTTGTTAACACAAAAAAAAAATCTAACCTCTCAAGTACTTCAATATCGAAACAGAAACGTTTGTCAATTGAATCTGTCTTTCTCCTGATGCAAGATTTTAGCTTGAATATTTCTGGTGAGCTTGTAACAAGTCCATTCTATGAAACAAAATAAAACAAAATTGGCACAGGCAGTATACTCATACACCTTAAATTTAACTGTATGAACTGTCCAAAGAATGTGTCTTAAGATAGAGATTAAAATTATTTAGGAATATAACAACTTCTCTGTATATAAAGTAAGACTACAGTTAACAGCTTTCTGACACATACTTGTTATTTAATCATTGTATTTCAGAAAACTCCCTAAATTAAAAGACTTACAAACATCTGTATGTCTAATATGATTATATGTTACATGTTAAAATGAGTATTATCACAGTAATCAAATGCTGAAACAGGCTGCCCACAGAGATGCCCATAAGGGATTCCATCCTTGGAGATATAAAACCTGACTGGACACAGTCCTTGAGAACATGCTTTGGTTGACCCTGTAACGAGATTACACTAGATGATCTCCAGACCTTTCTTCCAAACATCATCCATTGTATGATTCTGTGCAAACGTGACTTGATTTCTTACACATTTGGAACCATCACATAAGAGAATGTATTATGCAGTTTATTAAGTTTTAAAAGAAGTTTTTTTATTTAAATACTTAATTTGTCTACACTATAAAAGACATGCACTGTTTCATGTATGAAAACAGCCTTATGCTATGTTCACATTTTTTCTTTTAACAGCTCCTGAATGCTTAATATAAAAGATGGAACATACAGTTCATGTATGTGCAACTCACCACTTTTCCACCAGATTTTGTTTCAGCTATACTCATTGTAAATGTTTTTGCTCCTTTATCATAAGTGCAGTAATGTTTTACCCATGTAAATCCAAGAGGTCCTAGATTAAAGAGAGATAGTATTAAAATTAATTATTATGGCATTTTATCACTATTTTAGTTGGAGTTTGAGAAATAAGACATAACAGCATCCACATGTAGCCTATAAAAAAAAAAAAAACAATTCCCCCAATTTTTTAATTTGGACACGTTGTTCAGGTATAATTTTGAAATACTGCAGCTTTACAAGGCTGGCCAACATTACAGGAGACTGATTTTCTTTGGTAACTTGAAGGGTAATAGCATTATACTAGTGTAAACAGGGAGGAGACGGGAAAGATCCTGACGACTTTTCTGCCTAGAAAATACAGCTGAAGATTTTATCATCCTAAGTGAAGCAGAAGGTATTACATCCTTTCTCTGAGGGAAACCTCCACAGAATTGGATGAAGTCCTGAAGTCAGAGTGCATTTCCCTTTACTTTCAGAGTTCTTGTCAAGGCTAACAAATGCTTTTGGCATAACAGAAGAAGGGTATTCTACCTGTTACCTTAAAATGGCTAAAATGGCACTGGCTCAGAGGCAGATTTAAACTTATGTAGTTGAACACTGAGAAGTGATTTCATTACATTAAAGGAAAGAAAGAAAAAGAACAGTGCACTCTGTGCACAGAGGGTTAGAGATGAGGGATAAAATGCTTAGTGGCAGAGGTGGCACCTTCAGCAAGAAACACTGGCCTCTCATCTTGGAAGGTGTCCTTCTGTAGACAAAGTGTCTCTAACAGTGGTGCACAACTATGTCCACAAACTGACAACTGCACACACTCATAATACCAGAGTATAACATACATAGGGATTCACTAGTCACCAATTTGATTCTTTTGGGATTTACTAGTCTTCAATTTTGAGACATAAAATTTATAGCAATCCCCAATAAGTGGATGTATGCCTTATGCTGGAAAGGTCACACCACACGACTTAATTCTACTGCAAAGTATAGGGTCCCTGACGCAAAAGATATTTTCGCTCTTGGATTACTGTCATGGGTTCAGCAGCAGCAGTCATTTTTGCTTAGGTACTGCTGTGAAACTGTAGTGATTCTGAACACACATTGTGCCTAAGCTCAATGGCATTTTAAGTTTCGTCCATAGCCTAGCTTAGGTACAGGTATTTACAGTATGCTCTTTGCTGTGAGGACATGGAGTAAATCCTCCCAACATTTCCGTAATTCTCTCCACATCCTAGAAGTAAAATTCAGATCTCAAACAATTTTCTGGAAAAATAAAAAAAAGTTTAATGTAGCACACAGAGAACAAGATAAACTGTTGGATTCTTACAGACATTTCTGGAGGGCTAGTGCACTGCAGAACACAGGACAGTCCAGGTTTTTGCAGTGTGACTGCTCCACCTCATGAAGGAAAAGATTGTCTTTCCTCTTGGACAGCATTAAGCTTCAGAGACTGGCATTCAAATATGACCCTTCTCTGCAGAGCCACCACAAATGTAGGTGCCAAAGTAAATCACACACACACACATTTATATATATATGCATAATGCAAATTCAAAATAGGAAAGGACTGGATTATACTTTCAACCCGCATTTGATTTTCCAATTAATTTAATTTAAATTAATTTAAATGGGAGTCATGGCAAAAATATGATACTGATTTTTTTTCAAAGTACAGTATACTGGATCTTTTGATTCTTTTTAAAATTAAAGAGCTCTAAGTAAGAAACCAACAACCAAGTATTTTAAGTTTGGTGGTTTTGATTTTTTTGAACTTAAACAGTTCAATAAAAATGGGAAGTGTTAAAAACCTAGTAGTTTTGCTACAGATACTATGCCTTTCCCTTCTAAACGTAGATTTCCATAAAGGTGTACAAGACACTGTATTGGTCATGTAAATCAGATGTCTGGCAATCCAGAAATGCAGATGTGGAAATTTATACAGTCTGTTATGGTGACTAGGAGAAAGCCCTCCAATCACCAGCATTCTGCAGAATGGTCATGCCGTGAATTGAAAAGTCAACTGGTTACCCACCCTTGGGTTCTGTTCCTATATTTTAACTTATTTTCACTTAGGAAAACAAAATCTGTAATTACTCTGAATCAATTTTTCCTCTCATGGCATTTCACTAACTGCATAAGAAGGATGAGCACTCTCAAAGAGGGTTTAGATGAGTTTAGTCATCTGTTTTTCATTAAAAGATTGCAGATGACGCCAATGTTGAGACCTTAGGTCCGTTACTCACGAGTCTCCATCTGAATGAAAACAATCCATAGCCTACTGCCATTTTTATTTTTAAACGTATTTACCACCATGCAGATCAGCAATAAATACATACAGGATTTACTCTCCAGAACAGCAAACATTTAATGCAGTTGCCCATAATTTGACAAGAGTCTACGGGATGATGGTTGTAGGAAAGTAAGCTGGCATGACAAGGAAATTTACAGCTAGTGTCTTCCCTACTGACACAGAGATTATAGGTCCTGTTACCCTTACTCCAGAATAAATTAATGAACAAATTTCTTTTTAGTAAGAGGATGTCAAGTTGGCCTCTCACTATTTAATGAAGCACAGCATGTGCTCAATGCTTCACTCCTTTTCTGCCTCCCCCATTAGCAGAGCTCAGTGTAACTTCCACTTAAAACAGGTTCCTTTTATTATTATTACTCAATTAAAACACAGAGGGCCTTCTTAAAACTTCCAGTGCTACTGAAGGTAACTATGATAAGTACTGAGGTTTCTTTCTTTTAGCTCACATATGGAATAAAGATTAATTTCATTGTTATTTGAGAAATCAATTATCTATGGCTCCATGTAGTCTCTTTAATTATCATCTAAAAGGGGAGCACTGAAGAACAAAACTGAGAACAAGTGAGGTCAAGCCTGACAGAAGAATTCTATATCCAGATGCTTTCCATTTATTTTTAGACTGAGAAATCAGGTGTGTATTTAGTATTTTTACATAAATGTGGAATTGTATAAGCATGCACACACTATCTCAAAATACCGCTATATACTTTTCTAGTGTCAGGATGATTTCCACAGCAACTAGAAAAAGGAATAAATAAATATATATATCTGCAATGATAACTCTTACTCAGAGTTTTACATGATAATTCAGGTGATGTATGGTTTCGAAATCTCTCATTTGACTTTTCACGTATTTCCTGGTTCTGTGTTTATTCGTAACATGATGTACTGCTAGGCTTTTCCAAGTAGTTTCAAACACTTAGGACAGCTTCATTTCTGTTCCTTCATTTAGTTCGTCACTTCATTCTCATGTCTCATGCAATGTATAAAACACAGGCATATTTGCAGCTATTTTGAAGCCAACAGACAGTATTTAGAAAACTTTTCCTCTTCTCACACTTGTGTTTTCCATTATGTACACGTTCATTTACTCTTAAGATAGCTGAATTAGCGGAGACCCCTGGTACATAGTGGAGACCCCTGGTACAAGGTGGAAGTTACTCTTGCTGGGTGAACATAGGCCCTGTTCAGACCAATAAACTAAAGGAGACAGCAAGCAGGGTTTGACAGGTACAGACAAAGCAGAGTGCTGGGAGCTTACAGCTTCTGCAGCAAGGTGTGGGACAGCCAGCCAAAGCAGAGCTTGCCACCATTCTCTGGAGTGGCTGACAGCAGGCACCCACCCACAAGGTCCCAGGAGGCAGAAGTTGAGTTGCTAACAAGTGGTTTGATCCCCATTCCATCTGACCTTAGCTCCTCTGAATGCTTTTTGAAAAGTCAAACACTTATTTTTCTTTTGAATTTCTCAATCATGTGGAAAGGAGCCATAGCAGGAGTATGCAGACATTCAAACTTGTGCTGCCCAGCTAACTAGACAATTTTCTTGCCCTTGCCTTTGATGTTGTGCCTTTCAAATTCAGTTAAAAAGTACATGTGTTACACTCACGTTTCTCCTGCACATACAGATAGCCTTCCATTGTCCATTGACTTGGTGGTCTGTAATCCTGGTTGGCTGATTTCATTCTTTGCATGAGTCTCTCCACTTCCTGCCTAGTGCTTTCAAAGTTATTCCGGGTCTAATACCAAGAAAAGGAAACAAACAGAAAGCCATATTATCTCATTAAAGTACTAATAATGCCAAGGAGACTGGTTTAGAGACCAACAGAAGTATTTATGAGAGACATAAAAAGAAAAAAAGGCAATAAAGAATAATACTCTTCGTTGCTCTAGAAGCATAGGAATAACATAGCACTGAAGAATTCAACTGAAGCACACAACTGCAAAGACCTCACTTGGAATATTGTATGCTGTTCTGGTGTTCTCAACATCAAAAGGACATGGAACTGTTGGAACAAGTCCAGAGGAGGTCTACAATGATGACCAGGTGACTGGAGCACCTCCCCTATGAAGATAGGATGAGAAAGTTGGGGCTGTTCAGCCTGGAGAAGGCTGCGTGGAGACCTCATAGCAGCCTTCCAAT